>PVKA01021375.1:0-38810 GCA_004027165.1 Ctenomys sociabilis | reverse complement strand
AAAAAAGAGATCATAGAGGATTTCAGAAAATGGAAAGATATACCCTGCTCCTGGATAGGAAGATCCAACATTGTGAAGATAGCCATACTCCCAAAACTATTGCACAGATTCAATGCAATCCCTATTAAACTACCAACAAAATACCTCCTAGACCTAGAGAAATCATTCTTACAATTTATTTGGAACCAGAAAAGACCTAGAATAGCAAAGGCAATCCTGGCCAACAAACACAAGTCAGGAGGCATTACAATTCCTGACTTGAAATTATACTACAAAGCTACTGTAATAAAATCAGCATGGTATTGATAAAAAATAGATCTGAGGATCAATGGAATAGCCTAGAAGATGCAGAGGCCCCTACAAACACACTCAACCACTTGATCTTCAACAAAGGGGCCAAACCCACTTACTGGAAGAAAGATAGCCTCTTTAACAAATGGTGCTGGAAAAATTGGCTCTCCACATGTTGAAAACTAAATCTTGACCCAGATCTGCCACCATGCACTAAGCTAAAGTCAAAATGGGTCAAAGATCTTAACATTAAAACAGAGACACTTAATCTCCTGGAAGAGAAAGTAGGAGAAACTCTTGAAGACATAGGGGTAGGCAAAGAGTTCATGAACAAACATGTATCTGCACAGGAAACACTTGAAAGAATTAACATCTGGGACCACCTGTCATTGAGAAGTTTTTGCACATCAAAAGAAATTATCATCAAAGTGAAAAGACAACCCACAAATTTTGAAAAAATCCTAACTCATAAGAACTCAAACAAGGGTCTGCTCTCTAGAATGTAGAAAGAACTAAAAAATATCAGGGCCCCTAAATTTAAAGACCCAATCCAGAAATGGGCATCCGAGATGAACACACACTTCTCAGAGGACCAAATTAAAGAAGCGAATAAATATATGAAAAAATGCTCCACATCACTAGTCATCCATGAAATGCAAATTAAAACAGCACTGAGATACCATCTCACCCCAGAAAGAATGGCTATCATAAACAAATCAACCAACAACAAATGTTGGAAAGGTTGTGGGGAAAAGGGAACACTTCTCCACTGCTGGTGGGAATGTAGACTGGTGCAACCATTATGGAAGTCAGTGTGGAGACTCCTTAAGAAACTAGGACTGGAAATCTCATTCAAGCCAGCTATACCCCTACTGGGAATTTTCCTGGAGGAACTGAAAACATCTTATCAAAGGTATATATGTGTACCTATGTTTATAGCAGCACAATTTGTGATAGCAAAATCTTGGAAACAACCAAGATGCCCATCACATGAGGAATGGTTGAAAAAGATGTAGTATTTTTATATAATGGAGTATTACTCAGCTGTAAAGAATGATAAACTTAAAGCCTTCATATTTAAGTGGAGGCCATTTGAAGACATACTTATAAGCAAAATAAACCAGACCCACATGTGCAAATAACATATAGTCTCCCTAGTATAACTCAAAAGAAGAAATGCAAATAGAAAAGTGTAACACAATCAAAAGGAAAGTGAGAACTTGAGGACTGGACAGTGAGGAGAGGGCAAGGAGAAATGTTGAGAAACATGACAGAGGCAAGACCATTCACTTATACAGACTAGATGAGTAAGACAATGATCCTGAGAAACATCAGGAAATTTTTGAAACTAGCAGTTAAGTGGTAAGATTCTCACCCCGACTAACTATATATGCTGATACCTGTGAACCAAGCAACTCCACTGAATTTCACAAAGTGTAATAGAAGGGTCATACTCCAAAAAGCCTGCCATTCTGGTCTTCTAAATATGTACTTCTTGTCATGACATACCAGCTATTACTACACTGCCCTTTTTTAAAGGGTAGTAAATGAAAAATAAGACAAAAAAAGGTCACAAGACAGTCATGCTACAATGATACTATGCTGTATATGGATGGATTTCTAAATATCTATGTAAATATATGTAAGTGTTCATTCCTATTTTAAAAAAATTTTTCTTATCCATATTCTGTATGGACTTAGAGTTTAGTATCTCAATACTTGATGGAAAATACATGTTCCATGTTACGCCTATGATGTCTGATATTTAGACTAATAGAGTAGGTAAACTGAACTGCATATGTTTCTGGAGGGTTAACAAGCTATGTTTGCAGATTAAAAATTGGAGAAAAAGAAAGGCTGCAAGGTCAGCCAACATTTTGGCCCTAGCCTTTTAAGGTCAGTGAAGACTTGGGACATAGGAGAACCTGTACTATAACATCATGTAACTAAGTAGTGTCCCAAATTTTCTGATCAAGGAGATTATGGGGCCACAGAGGAATGTGATCGATGATCTATAGTGTGCCTAAGGAGAGTCACATGGAGAGAAAACTTTTTCTCAGGCTTCCACAGAGAGCAAACTGGTCAAGCAATGACCGTGACTCATCCACAAGGCTGACACTGACAAGGGATCTACAAAGAGCGGTACAAGGTTACAGGATAAACACTGAGGGTACCTGACTGACCTTATCTGAAACAAAAGTTACATTTTTTGTTATAAAGTTCTTGCTTTACCTAGGTCTTAACCATCCAGCAGAAAAGTATAAAAATGGAGGTATATACAGTAAAGTTATAATAAAATAATGAGCTGTGAATGGCTCAAGTCGACAAATTCTGTGGATAACCTGCTTCTATTGTGGACTGCTGATCTGTGTTGGATAGTTTTATTTTTATTTTTATTTTTATTTTTTTTTTGTCTTTTTTTTTTTTGAGACAGGGTCTTGCAGTTCAGGCTGGCTTTAAGCTCACTTTGTAGCTCAGGCTGGTCTCGAACTCACAACAATCCTCCTGCCTCAGCCTCCCGAGTGCTGGGATTACAGGCATGCGCCACCACGCCCGGCTTTGGATAGTTTTATTTTAAAAAATAAATATATATGTATATATGTATATATGTATATATATATATATATATATATATATATATATATATATATATATATATATATATATATATATATATATATATATATATATATAATTAGCCACCCATGTTGTGAAAATCTGTAACATATGATTAGTTGTACGTTACCCTGTTTATGTCATTTGTTCTTTTTGTTTTTGCTTCTATTTTTCACTCTTCAAGTTAAAATACAAATAAATAAATTAAAAAAAAGATATTTAATATCTTTCACAATAAAAGCATTGAAATAGTCATAAAGGAAAAAAAATAAGGAGACAAGAACAGGAAAAAATTCAATTTAGAGCTGATAATCTAAACAACTACTTTGACCGGGCGTGGTGGCGCATGCCTGTAATCCCAGCACTCGGGAGGCTGAGGCAGGAGGATTGTTGTGAGTTCAAGACCAGCCTGAGCTACAAAGTGAGCTTAAGGCCAGCCTGAACTGCATAGTGAGACCCTGTCTCAAAAATACAAAAAAAAAAAAATAAAAATAAAAAAATAAACAACTACTTTGCAGACAATATGCAATATCACAACTGTTATTGATTTGCTGTCATCTTGCTTTGAAATTATCCTTTTTAATGTTTTGTTTTTTATACACTTTAAAAAGAAAAGGAGTATAGAAGGAGCAAACATACTACCAGCTGTGACAAATACACACCAACATGACATGCACTGGGGCAAAGCTGAGTCCCTTTCAGCAGCACACACATTACATGGGGAAACATTGATAGTTTTCCCTCTAACATCAGGAACATGACAAGGACAGCCATCTTAGCCAATATGGTACTCAAAACATTAGCTAGAGCCATCAGGCGGAAATGATATGTGTATGAAAGAAGTCAAATTATCATTATTTCCAGGTGACATAATACTCTACATAGATGCCAAAAGTTCGACTATAAGACTTCTATACTTAACCAAAGTTAGCAGTGTACGATACAAAAATGAAAAAAAAATTGATAGCATTTCTGTACAATATTTAGCTATAGGAGATAAAAGAAAATCAGTACCATTTTCAATAGCATCAAGAAAAAAAAATAGGAATTATCCTAAGGAAATGAAAAATCCTGTAGCTAGAATTACAGTACCAGAGGCTGGGGAGATGGTTCAATAGAATAAGTGCTTCCCTGGAAGTGCAAGGGCCTGAGTTCAATCCCCGGTTCCACAAAAAAAAAAAAAAAAATAATAATAATAATAATAATAAAAAATTACACAACTACCAAAAGAGTATGAAAAGTGAAAGGTCAAAAAATGAGTCAGCCAAACCCATGCAGAACCTGACCAGCCACACTGACACTAGTAAAAGCAGGATTATTGGAAGATCACACAGAGGTGGAAGCTCATGGTGAGGGCTGTCTCTCAGATAAGAGAACACCAAATAAAGGAGGGCAGGAGACTTTATAGGAGGCTGATTGCAGGCTGGAACAGCCAGGTCACAGGTGAACATTGTCTTCCTTGTGGTTGAATCAGAGTCAGGTGGACCTGTTCTGTGGTTCTGGGTTTGGCTTAGTGGGACCAACGCGGGAGAGTTTGGAGGCAGGGTGCCTAGGGAACTCTGAGTTCTGACATCATTCCAGATTCTATTTGATAGAAAAAGGGCAAAAAGATCATCTGGCTACTTCCCGCTGAAAGAGTATGTCATGGGGCTGCGAGTCTGGAGATCAGCGTGAGAAATTGTCATTAGAGGGGTCATCTGAGAAGAAGTCTTGTAGGGGAGAGAGACTGGCATGACCAAGTTTGCTTATCAGTTGATGGCAGGACCCTTTTGAGATTGGACAGGTGGACCAAGGTTTTTGTTTTCCCAGTTGGCCTGCTCAGGATGACGGTATATGAGCCAGACCAGCGAGGCTTGTTGGATGGAGGGGTGAGGTCCTTTAGGAAGACTTAGCCTCCAGGATGAACCTGTAGGGGAGCTGAACTGTTACTGGGTTTAGGGAGGCATTGGTCTGCGTATTGTCTGAGGAGATGCCAATTTAATGAGAACAGTGGCAAGTAGTTTGCAAGCAGGTTGGGAGATGGGTCTAGAGATTGGGTAGGTAAACAAGGGGTCTTAGTGGGGCCAGGAGAAGGGAGGGGGCAAGGGTTTTGAAAAAAGAGATGTGGAGTTTAGTTAGGGCATCGTGCCCCAATAGGGGTGTAGTGCAGGAGGGCATAATGAGGAACAAGTGTACAAGTTTTGATCCTATAAAGCAGGGTATGGGTCCTGTTGAGGATGGTTGATGGGGTAGGCCTTCAATGACCTACCCCATGGTGATGTTTGAAGGGAACGTTGGCCCTGAGTATGATGGGAGGATAGACCAGGAGGCCCCGTTGTCTAAAAAAAATGAATCAGGCTTCCCTGCCACCTGGACAGGAACCCTAGGTTCCTTCGAGGTAAGCTGGACTTTCGTGGAGGCTGGAGGCCTTCAGTCTTCACCGTCTCCCACAAGGCCCAGTTGGTCCGCAAGTGGTGCTTATCTGGGACTTAACTTGGCAGCAGACATTTCCTCCTTTTTGCCTGAGGGACAGTCCACCATTCAGTGGTCCATTTGTTTGCTGCACGGACCTGGTGGGGGTGGGCGTGGGATCCGTCTGGGCCTTGGGCATTCTTGTGCCCAATGACTCTCTTGGTTGCGTTTGAAGCAAGGTCCTGGGGATGATTTGGTATTAGACCTGGGAGTCTTTTCCTGTAGCGAGGGCCTAGGGGCTGCTGCCAGGAGCTGGTGCTTCTTTTCTTGTAAGAGCCAATTTATTGTTGGGCTCCTGTTCTTCCCTCCCATTGTAGACCTTGAAGGCCAGGTTTAGGAGCTCTCGTTGGGGGATGTTTGGGCCATCTTTAAGTTGTTTGGGTTATTTTTCATAATATCTGGAGATGACTGGGAAGTGAAATGGTTGTTTAGAACCAACTCCCCATCAGGGCTAGCTGGGTGTAGCCAGGTGTAGTAGGTAAGGGCCTCTGAGAGACAAGCCAGGAAGTGGCTGGCTGGGTTTTCATTTGGACCTTAGGTAATTTCTTTCAGCTTGTTCCAATTGACGGCCTTTGGAGAAGCTTTTTTAAGCCCTGAAATCAGACAGAAGAGCATTTGGTCCTGAGTGCAGTCACCTTGCCCTCCTGATTGGTAGTTCTAATTAGGGTCCTGCCTAGGGACCGCCTGGGCTCTGGGGGGCGGAGAAGGTGGGGTCCGTGCGGTGGACCTCATCTGTGTGGCCTCCGCAGCCAGCCAGCCGAGTCCTTTTCCTCTGGGGTCAGGTTGGAGGTGAGGATGATGAGATGATGTCATTCCAAGTTAGCTGGTACAGGGCCCAGGAGATGGCTCAGTAGAATTAGCCCTTCCCTGGCAAGCAGAAGTTCAATCCCTGGTTCCGCAAATAAATAAATCAATAATAATAATAAAGTTAAAAAATAAAAGAAATTCTTTTGTGTAGGTGGTGAGGTCTGTTGCGAAGGAGCCCAGCTTTACTTGATCTGGGAAATGTCTGAAAGGACCAGGGCTATTAGCCATTGACTAGACCCTCAGCACCCACCACCTGACTCAAGAGAAACACGCCCTGGGTGTTTGAGGGGTGAGAGGAGGGGCACAAGGACCGGGGCCCAGGGAGACAGAGAATGAAGGGAAGGTGTAGGGGCGTTCTGGTATAGGGGAGGGAGGGCAGCTGCCTCACAGAGGAGATCAGCAGACGCTGCTGTTCATGGACACGTGGGGGAGGGTCATCCAGGAGCTCAGGAAAAGTGCGCAGAGGGGAGGTTTTCTAAGCTAGGAGCATTAGGTCTTTCAACGAGAAGGACTTGTTGAGGCTGCAAGAAAGAGCCGAGAACGGCGGCAAAGCACGAAGAAGGCCTGAACATATGGGACTCAGTACCATTTACCGTTGCTGTGGCAAAAGTTCAGTAGATCGGGGAGCAGGTAAAATCTAGAGTGCCATCTGGTGGCCAGATTGTGCCATTATCCAATTATATTGCGGCCAGACTGACAAGAAAACTAGGCGTTTGACTTGAAGGTCAGAGAAGCCCAAAGGGAAGCATTTGACTTTGAGGTTGGAGAATTCTAAGACCTGAGACAGTCTAGGACAGAAGAATAGTTTTGAGAGGGCATTGAAGAAGAGTTGCCCATAGATGTGAGTGTTATAACCTGTGTAACCATCTCCATTTTGTAACTAGAACAGCTATTTTTTTATACAACTCTGTATGTTTCTGTTATAACCTATGTAACTCTATTTTGTATCCAAATACCACTGTGTAGTCAAAAGACTCAGTAAGCTTCCACCACAACTGTTAATCATGGAATATATAACTCCATTTTGCATCCAGCCACCATTGTGCTGTCATATAACTCAGAAAGTCAACACTGTGTTGGTATGTAGCTCAGTAAGTTTCCATTCATTATTAAATCGCCAAACCACACAATATGTCTATTCTATGATTAATCTATGATTAATACAAACTGCAATTGCTTGTTCTAAAATTGTACGTACCTGTTACAAAAATGTAACCCTTTCTTTCGATTGCCTTGCTTGATTCCTGACCCCCTGCTGAACTCTCATGCCCAGGCTGACCGCTCACTTTGTGGTTTAATGTTGTAACCTGCGCAAAGTGACTCTTTGCCCTAGCTATGACCCCTCTAGCTTTCCCACACGCCGGAATTCCTGTTCTGTATGCGCCAGCTCCCCACCTGCACCCTCCCTTAACGAACATCCGCATTGCTATGTACCAAATACGATCGGAAGCAGAAACTTCTGACCCCGCCAGGTGCCCTGTCCTAGGTAACCGACCCCCACCCTGCTTTGTGGCTTTTGAGTTTAAAAACCCCTACCTGCCTTGCTTCAGCGCACCTCTTTGCAACCTTGCAGAGAGTCCGCCGCTGGGTACCAGCTAAAATAAAGCGCTATTTTCTTTTTGGACGTTTTCCTCGTTGTCTCCTTTTCTGAGTTACAACAGTAAGAAGGTGGGGGCGGGGTGAGAGGGTTCCGAAGATGACGCTTTTGTTGCGGGAGTCCCCAAGAGGACGTAGAGCCAAAGCGCCCCAAGCAGGCTTCTCAGTCGGAGGCGGCGGCTCAGTAAGGAAGGAACGGTTCGGCGCGTGGACAAGACCGGGCGGGCCGAGGGCTTAGAGCCGGGAGATGAGCCATCCGGGGTTGGGGCCAGGGAGGTGGCTCGGAAGAATGAGCGCTTGCCTGGCAAGCCCAAGGGTCTGAGTTCAATCCACGCAAGAGCAGAAGAGAACGTCAGTGTCGGAAACCTCCTGGAAGGAACCCTGAAGCGACCCCATTCGCAGGGGAGAGGGCTGGAGGCAGAGGCTAGGAGGATGCCAAAGGCGGCCTGGGAGAGGAGACAAAGGTCGGAGAGAGCCTGGAATGGAAGGGAGAGAGAAACTTACAGCGTCGGCGAGGCGTCTGGGTGCGGGCGTCAGCGATGGGCGGTGTCGGAAGGTCCGGGTCTGCACGCACGTCAGTCGGACGCGGACTGGGGGGAAAGCGATCCCCGCGCCCTCCAGGCTTTCGGCCCAAGATGAAAGGTCAAAGAGCGAGGCAGTCAAACCCACACAGGACCTGAGCAGCCGCACTGACACGAGTAAAATGTTTCTCGGAGGCCCACACCGAGGGCTGCCTCAAGGACCAAGACAGCGCCAAACAAGGGTGGGGCAGGAGCCTTTATAGGAGAAGCCACAGGTGGACAGTATTTGTCTTCCTTGTGGTTGGATCAGAGTTCAGGTGGACCTTTTCTGTGGTTCTGGGTTTGGCTCTGCGCAGGACCAAGAGTGAAAAAGTTTGGGGGCAGGGTCTGTGGAACTTTGAGTCCTGACCTATTAAAAAGGACTTGAGATGCAGATAACTCTTTTTCCTGGGTAGACAGAATCAGTACAGTCAAAATGACCATATCCACCAAACTGATAGATCTAATGTAATCCCAATCCACATGCCAACAGCATTCCTCACAGAACTAGAGGAAACTCCCAAAATAATGGAATCAGAAAGGGACTTAGAATAGCAAAAGCAATTCTTGGCAACCAGGATAAGGGAGATATCACAATCCTTAATTCCCCAGTTTATCACAAAGCTACAGTGATCACAGCAGCCTAGTTTTGTCATGAAAACAGACATGTAGGTTAATGAAGCAGAAGAGAAGAAGCAGCCTTTTTGTCCATTACCGGATGAGTAAAGAAAATGTATTTTTAGACAGTGGAGTATTACTGTTCCGTAAAGAAAGATAAATAAGTAATTTGTAGGAAAATGAGACCATCATGGTAAATGAAATCAGTCAGATACACACGTTTAAATATTACATGGTTGGGCTGGCAAGATAGCTCAGCAGTCTAGAGCGCCTCTCAGGGACCGCGGTTCGAGCCCCAGCACCACATGCCATGCCAGCCCCTCCCCGCAGGGCCGGCTGAGCTCACCCCCCCACCCCCGTGAAAAAAGAATCCGTGATGTGTAGCGACTGTAATAAATAAAGGAATTTAAAAAAATATATTACATGGTTTCTCTTATATGGGAAATTCAAAGTATATAAATTAAAGAGCAAAATAAAAGATAGTTAATAGGAAACAAGGAGAGAGAACTTTTGAAGATGGAAGGGGATGAAGAGATGTGGGGGTCAGGGAAGGAAACAATTATGATGTATATGTTGTAATTCCCCACAATGAAAGTAATCATTAAGTACTGCAAGCATATTAAATAAAAAATGAAAAAATATTGTGAAAACAAATTTAAAGTTAGAATATAAAATTGAGGGCTGTGGTTATAGCATCTAGCTGACAAGTGCAAGGTCCTGAGATAAATAAATAAAATAAAAATATATGTATATATATAATTGAAAAACATTCTGAGTTAAAAACAAAAATGTTGAGTGAAGAGGTAACTTGCAAAAATTTCACAGAGGCGAGAAGAAAAAAAATTTTTTTTTACTTTTATTACTATATATTTGTAGTACCTAATGATTACATTCACTGTAGGGAATGGGTACATGCACTTAACACATTTTGATTCTTTTTTCCCCAGCCCTCCACCCTCCTTTCATTTTTCTAGCATAGGATTTATTTTAGAAAACCTCAAAAAGTTAATTATTATATGTGCATATTAAAAGCCAGACCAGGGCTCAGTGGACTATAGCACCTTCTTAGGCAGAGTGCAGGGACTGGGTTCCATCCCCGGCATGCCAGGCCAGCCCCATCTCCAGGACATGCTAAGACAGTGATTGAGACTGGGCATGGTGGCACACCCCTGTAATCCCAGTGCTTGGCAGGCCGAAAACAGGAGAACCACTGAGTCTAGTCTGCATAATGAGACCCTGCAGACCCTATACCAAATACATTAAACTTAAGGCCAGCCTGAACTGCATAGTGGGACCCTGTAAAAAAAAAAAAAAAAAAAAAAAAGCTAGTCCAGTAGGCCAAAGACATATAAAACATGTTCTGATTGTTTTAAGTGCAGGCTTGCGATTGGTTCCAAAGAATCTGGGGATCTGGACGCTGCACAGCTGTCCTCACCAGAATTCACTGAGAGGCCAGGGTGAGGCCAGCTGTTTGATTGACAGTTGTAAAGAATGGCCCAGTTGACAGAAGGGAATCTCTGGGAGGGAAGTTGTGTTCGCCACAGCTGACTGGAATTTAAGATTGGAGTGACAATAGTAGGCCTAGATCCCTCTCTCCTTCATCTGAGCCCTGTTAGGATGCTCCTTCCTTCTTCAGTGAGGGCAGCAGCATCTGGAGTAGCAGGAGCGGGATGGAGTATTTGACTGACAGCTCAGCTGCACCTCCTTTTGGGGTGTCCCAGAGAGCAGCCACAAAGCAACGTTGGTATAGCAGGTGGAAACAGAGACAAGAGGCAGCTTGTCTCAGGCCACTTGGGGTGGGATGAGGGAGAGCAAGGGAAGCCAGGGCAGGGGGCTGACAGGAAAAAGGGGAGAGTCTCAGACCCACCTACCAGGAGCACGTGTGATAATTCAAAAAGTTTAGCCCAGTGCACCCGTTCTTAGGAAACTAATGCAGCCTTTGCTAAGAAAAGAGCACTTAAGGGGCTGAGGAGATGGCTCAGTGGAATAAGTGCTTCCTTGGCAAGCACAAGGGCCTGAGTTCAGTCCCCGGTTCTGCCGAAAAAACAAAACAAGGACTTAAAAGCTAGGAGGGAAGGTATGAGGGTTGAATTCTGGACCCAGTCAGAGAAGGAAAGGAAATTGGTACAATTTTGCAGCAACTCCAGAAAAGCAATTTAGATTGTGTCAAAGACAGAATAGGTCCAGGAAAGTTTCTTGATGCAGTTGTAGGGACCGGGTCGTGAAGTACAGAACCAGTGTCAGTACCAGTGGTCTCCAGGATAGCCTGAGTACAGGAGGAAACAATGAGCCAATGTTTTAGGTCCAGAAGGGAGGGCAAAATGCAGTGTGTTTTCTTGATCTCGTCAGTGCCAGACTTTCCTTTTACCTCTTATTCCTTACCTGTGTTAGGAAGCCAAGTGCTACTGGAGAAAAACAACACAATCACACAAATTAGCATCACAATTTTTTACATTGCACACAGTGGTTGATGAACAGTCCTGAGCATCCTGTACTGTTTGAAGCGCTTCCAAATTTTTGGATGTGGCATATTAGGTCTTTTATCATGTTTCTTTCTCCAACTTCTCAAAATTTTAGTACTCTATTGTCTCTTCCTGTCCTGCTCATTTCAAGATTTTCATTCCTTTCTCAATTCAAACTCAACTACAACCTGGTTTTTGGTCTCATCCTATCTGAAATTACTGACCTGGAGGTTTACTTCTACATGCTGAGTACAAGGTAACACTTTTCTCCTCTTGACCTTCGCCACACTCATCTCAGCGCTGGCAGTCTCCAGGCCCTTCCGGCTCTGTGCTGTACTGACTGTATAGCTCGATGCTAACTACTCCTAAGTGCAGCCCTGGCCTGGGCCTTTGCTGTAGAAGGATCATGCTTGTGTATGATCCTGCCTTTGGACATCACCCCAGTCTCTGTAGAAATCAGTTTCAACATATTTAAAACTGAATCTGGTCACTGAAGCTGGAGAAACCTGATAGCGATCCCCAACACCTGCTTGCCTTTACCTGTCCACCCAGCTCTCAGGCCTTGCTGTTTTCCTAAATGCATCTGGGATCACTGCAGTCTGCACCCCCACAGCTGTCACGACCCGCATGCAGTCAGTGTTGCTGTGACTGCCTTCATGTCCTTCCTGATAACTTCTTCTTTTCCTCTTCCACTGCTTAAGTTTTCTTAATCCTTAGTGGCCTTCAGAGGGCTATACAGTAAAATGGTCAAATTATATCATCCCCACATTACTAAAGTCATCAGAATCATCTAGAACTGTCTTGGGTGTCATCGCAAGGTACTGCACTATGGGCACTCGTATGCTGTTGCCACTTTCAGACTTCTACCCTTCACTTTTCCCACTTTGTCAACATTCTACGAACCAAGAATATAAATGCACACACAAAATAGTTAGGGATTTCATTAAGTCCCACATGGTATGCTAAGTGATTTTATTTACCAAAATACATTTCACATTTTGTTTCCGAAACACATGGCTTGAGACTATGTCTTCTGACTTCAAGAAAAGAGTATTAATTCTTTACTACTAGATAATATAGAAAATAATTCAAATAAAAATACAACAAACACAGTAAAATATTGTATTTCGAAACCACTCTCCATTTATCTAATAGGATGGCAAGCATCACAAAATCTGGAAATATAGACCTTTCAAAAGATATTTAAAAATCAACAAAACTTAGTCATTAATTAACCTAAATTCAGACCTTAGCAGGAGACTTAGTAGACTTTCCCAGATGAAATCTTCCTTAAGTGCAACTGCTAAGGTAGGTGACAGCCCAGGACTGCTCTTGACTGTGGCTTTGCGTGGGTTTAGTTTGTGGGCACTGGTTCACCTCTTTAAGCCTCGATTTCACCTTAGTAAGAGTTTGAATAGGTTGAATCTGTAGCCCATTGACTCCTGAAACATTCATGGAACTGGGGTGGGGGCAGTCATGACTCCTTGGAAGTTGTAGTCACAATTCTCCATGTGAATTTATTCTACTGCTAAGGAGAGATTTCACATCTTTCATTAGATTCCCAAAATAGTTTGAATTTCAAAGTGGTTAAGGACATTTATAGTAAATAATTTCTCCTCTCTCTCATATTGTATGTTTCTAGAAATATTTTGAAACTATGGAATATGGAAATCCATGACTAATTTAATTTTATTATAAATTAAGATAATGATCTTGTTTCCAAGATCTGAGTCTGATAAAACCAAAATTACAATGTTGGACAAATTACAATCTAGGCAGTGTCAATCCTTAGTGGAAAAAGGCTAATGTATAGGGGGAGAAAATTTATTTGATCATACATTTTTTCATTTAATTGGTTGCCTGTGATTGAGATTATAGTATCTGGGAGTCACAAACAGGGTGCAGGGTGCCTGCCTATAAATCCAGTTAGGGGAGATGATTAAGACTTCAAAGCCAGCCTGGGCAATTGAGACCCTCTCAAAATAAAAAAATATAAACCGGAAAGCCTGGGTTTGATCTCCAAATCCAGTGGGGGTGGGAATAACAAGAATAAAAGTAATTGAAAACTATAGTCTACTTATTTCATTTTGCTTTTTCTTTTGGTACTAGGAATTGCACTTGGGACCTTGCACTTGCCAGGCAGGCACTGTTCCACTGAACTACCTCCCTGGCTGTAGTGTACTTATTTCAAACAATATCTAACAAAATTATTAACAAAGGAACTCTAGTTAGAGGGTGTTCTCTGGCTCCCCCTCCTTGCAATACTGAGATTTTAAACCAAGTCCTTGTACACAGTTGCATGTTCCATTGCTGAGCCACAATCCTAGTCTAATCCATATCTGTACTGTTATTTCCTTATTTGAATTTATCTTCAGTTGCCTGCTTGGTGTCTGCTAGCTAAATCCATTGTTCTCACAATCAGATGTATCTCACTTCTTTAGGTGTGTAATGGTACCTTGCTGATAGTTATGACAGCGCAAACATCAATATGAATTGGGAACACAGATCCAAGGTTTCCAAAACCTACAAGACATTCAGGTCAAGAAAAAATGGTAACAACCAAAAAATATTTGTTAATACTCTATAATCAACAATTTCTGTAGGTCCAATAAATTGTTTCTACATAAAAAAAATTTGCAAGAAAAACAAGAGGAAGAAACCTATAGAATAAAACCTACGAAAATAACACGTTGTTATGCCAGTCTTGAGTTCCAGGGCTCAGATGGTCCCCTGGCCTGTCTCTCAACTATATTCCAGCAGGAACCATTATACCCAGGCAGAAAACTGGGGTGAGGTCAATGGTTAAAGACTTACTGGATATTTGATATCAGGGGAGCATTAATATTTAAAGATAACAGATTTATAGATAAAATATGCTCTGAACTTCTTTCAGAAAGTATCAGAGAGGGGAGTATCTGGGGAACAGCTTAAGTTTGATCACAAATTCAGAATGACTAAAATAGAGTGGTGGTGCATGCTTGTAGTTTCAACACTCCGAGGCTAACACAGGAGAATCTTTATAAGTTCAAGGGCAGGGACCAGGGAGATAGCCCAGTTGAATAAGCGCTTACCTGGCAAGCACAAGGGCCTGAGTTCAATCCCCAGCTCCACAAAAAAAAAAAAAAAAAAAAAAAAAAAACAAAAAAACAAGGGCAGCCTGGGTTATAAAGTGAGCTTAAGGCCAGGCTGAACTGCATAATGATCCTTTCTCAAAAAGACAACAAAAACCAGAAACCACTGAAACCTGATGAGGGAAAAAACTGTATACATACTGTAACAAGTAATGAAGTCATGTATAACTGAGGTTTTGAAAAGG
The DNA here is from genome assembly GCA_004027165.1 of Ctenomys sociabilis. Lineage (NCBI taxonomy): Eukaryota > Metazoa > Chordata > Mammalia > Rodentia > Ctenomyidae > Ctenomys > Ctenomys sociabilis. The sequence goes on along the minus strand of PVKA01021375.1, from coordinate 24,093 downwards.
CAAGTTTAAAAGGAGTCACCTAGTGTCATGCAAAATGACCACTAAACAATTTGAACAGAGACTTGTTTGGTGAGTGACCTGCACACCATGTTTACATTCTGTTGTTTTTGAGTAAGGAACATTGAAACAAGTTGGTGTTTTTTCCGTTTGTTTTAAAATCAAATAAAATTAGTGCTTCCTATAGCAAAGCTTAGCTAGAGGCTTGACCTTTAGTCTTAAAATGATGAAGACAAACAGTGAAAGGTTCAAAGTAAGGTTTTGTTTTTGGAGGTGGTAGAGGTGCACTGTACGAAAGAGCTACACTCCCTCTCCCAACAAGCAGGATTTTCAGAGCACAAATTACTGTCACTGTTGTTTCAAGTGACATGACTAAGGGGTAACCGGATGAGCTTCTTTGTAATAGTTTTACTGCAGTTTGAGACCCATCTTCCAGGTTCACAGTTCTGAAGATGAGACCAACTGCACACTGTAGTGCAAATAGTGTATCATACATTTCCCTGGTTAAGCTTATTTCCTAGATTAAAAAATATGAATTTATGTTCATAATGCAATATATCTATCTATCTATATATATATCTATGGCAAAACCCAGCTTGATTCACCCATCCCCCTAAATCATGCTGTCAAAATTTGCCTGTGTGCATTACCAATTCAAATATACTCCACATATCAGCAGAGAAACTAGCACATTAATTTTCTCTAAAAGCTCAGTGTTTCTTATTACTCAATTCTATAAAGTTCTATAGATCCTTAAATTTTCTACCATGTGTTTTGGTGATGTTCTTAAAACTAATGTCTTTTGCTCAAATAACAATTTGAAATTCTTTTGTGCCAATTTAAAACTTTGTATTAGAACACAAAATTTTGCATTATAACTTGGCAACATCTGGGGAGATGTACTGGAGATTGAATCTAGGGCCTAATGTAAGCCAGGCACATCATCTACTATGAAGCTATCCCAAATCCCTAAAATTTATACCAAATATCTTCAATACAATCCAGTAGAACATGACAGCTTAGGACAGATTACTGTAATTATTCAAAATTGAATGGGTGTTGGTGGTATAGTGGTGAGCATAGCTGCCTTCCAAAATTGATTGAACTTTGCAAATCCCATCTATTCTAAAAAAACTGATTTTGTAAAGACCTAAACTATCCACCACTGAGCTATGCCTCTATTCCTATTAATTTTGAGATAGGGTCTAAGTTGACTAGGGGTCTTGAATTTGCAATCCTCCTATAAAGTGCCTGGATTATAGGCTTGTATATTATGCATCGCTTAAAACATTATCTTTGAGAAATCTTTAGGGGGACAAAACAATAGGGGTCTCGTAAGAATCAAATGACAGCATACATCATCGTCAGACACACAGCATTCAAAACTGGCTTTTTTTAACTCAGTTTTATTCTGCAGTACCCTCTAGGCTAGACTTGGTATTTTACCTAATTGGTATTTTTTAAATCATCTACCTGAAATCCACTTCCAGGAGGAAAACCCAATCTAGTTTTGTCCAGAGTTCACAGCAAGAGAAAAGGGAACATGCGAATAAGGGAAGAAAACATTTCCTGTAAGAAAGCATTATGAAAGAATCCCACACAGGACACTGGTCCCGAAAAGTTATACTCAGTATTTTAACAGGTATTCACAGAAAGGTATTTTGTGGCAATGCACAAATTGAGAATACCTTCTATGTATTTGCTAGAGTGATAAAGGTTAGCATTTTAGAAGTCAATTTTTCCAAATGGTTTAAAAAATAAGTATACATTTAAAAAATGATTAAACTTTGAACAGCCCTGACTGTAAATTTTACACATTAATATTTTTCTGAGTGTCACCTATACAAATCTAAGATTAAATGCCATACTCCCAATTTTAGTTGAGGTATTTGTAGTAAATAATGCATAAATGAGAATTACCTCCAAAAGATGGTAAAATTTTAGAAAATGAATATCCCAACTAGTAAAAACTTTCTGCATTAAAAAATAATCTGTGACAATGCAGTATGTGTAATTATGAAGTGTCATACTCAATTCTATTTCTAAAATAACATGCCATCACTATTAAGAAAATGTTTTTCCAAAATAGAATTACCTCTCCCCAAAGTTTAAAAAATAAATATTACCAACATGACATCACTAGAAAGAAATTGAAGCATACAAGGAATAAACTATAGTTCTTTTTATATCAAAATGTACTCTTGAAAATGTGTTTGGCACAGTGCTAAATCATATATAGTTAATACTAAATATTGCAGGATACAATAAAACCCTGGAGTTAATTGTTTACACCCTCTATGGGAATGAAAATAAGATACCAATTATTCAGAAGTCAGCCTATACAAACTGTATAAACAATATTTTATGTTTCGCTTTGAAAACCAGTGATATAATAAATTTTACATAAAAGACTGCAAAATAATATAAATGGATTTAAACAGATCTTTACAATAAGAAATTCAAATGGAAACAGACAAGTAACAAAGAGAAGTAAAAAAATTTATTGCAGTATTTGCTCCACCAGATTGCCTGGGGATCCCTTTTCTTGTATTGTTTTCAGGGTGACCTAATACAACAAAATCTACATTTACAAAAACTCCTTCTGCAGATAGGTCATAGATACTGCATGCTTTTTTTTTTTTTTTTTCAACAGAATAAATTATATATCCAGGAGATTCTGCCATTTTACAGCCTGGAATAAACAATGCTTCCCTGGAAACTGGGCTAAGCTAAAGAAAGCCATCCGCTGCTAGGTTAAACTCCAAGAACACTTTATTAAGAACATTAACAGACTAGTTTCCAACATTCACTTGTTTATTTTTTTTAAACAGAAAGTTTTTTTTCCAAGATATAAACAATTTTTGTTAAACTATAATACAGTGGGAGTAAAAATGAACTGAGAATCTGTTTCTGCTGCACAACAGCGAAGGGAGCTCCCACAAAAATGTTTGCCCAACATTTCCTTCTTTTGTTCCTGCATCCCAGGTTCCACTCTTACTCTTCAAAAAAACTGATTTTTTTTTTGTTTTTTGCCAGAATGTTGATATTTCAAGTTTTTCTGCCTTTAAAAAAATTCCTGTAAATTTGGCTGCATGTACAAATTCATTAGCTGGAAGTCCCATCCTTGGCGGCATACAGGGATCGTAAAGTCTGAACAACTTTATTAGTCAGCTTATTAGCACTCGTTAGAGCAATTTTTTTGTAAATAATGTCTGACTCTTTAATAGTGTCTACCCAAGGCACCAGTTTGCGGCCATCGCGGCGCTTGGCCTCAGTCCAGGAGCCACTGTAGGAGCCTGCCATCCACTGAACACTGAAGCCACTGCTGGTTTTCTGTACTACTCTTGCAATTTGCGGTCGATCTTTGTACTTTGGACAGCAAATAGCGATGACATCCATGACGTCAACACTTTCATTCATCTGTGCTGCCAACTCCGTAGAGTCTGAATTTCGTTTTGACCTTCTCAATGACTAAAACATTGGGAGGGGGAGGGAAAAAGACCAAGTGTTACACAAAAGAAATTTAGTGAAATTACTGTTTTTATTGCTTTTAATCCCTTGACGCCGGGAGTTGGGATTTCCCGGCACACTTCCATTGCCGGCAATGAGACGCACCGTGACCTCCAGCGCCAAGGGGTTAACATATACTTGTAAAACCATAGAGCTCTTAATTTGTACCCGTGTCTTTACTCTTGATATATAAAATTATATATACATATGAATCATAAAGCTACATAAAACTTAGCAACAATAAAAAGGATAACACACATCAATACAATCCAAACAACCCTTTATGCTGGATAAATCTCATTTCTTTTTTTTTTTTTTTTATTATCTTTTATGTTAAACTTTCTACAAAAGGATGTATAAATGGTTAAGTAGAGAATCTCTATCTACAAAATGTTTTATAAGTATTACATTACTTGGTGTACATTTAATGGACTGACATATATAAGCACATAAAAATCATTTTACGTAATACGCTGCGAAATACGTTGACTCCTCCTCCGCCTCACCCCTGAAGTGCCTCCTCCTCTATCCTCCCCATCACTCTCATCATCTTCTGTCTCTGCTGCTGTATTATTTTTAGGGCTGCCTCCTCCAAGCAGCGAGGTAATTGCTTTGTTCCGAGCATTTGTGCTAGCTGACACCTCCCCTTCTTCTTCTTCTTCATCAGGGTCTAGATGTTCCATCAGAAGTTTGAACTACAAAAAACACAGTAATTTAGAGTTTTAAGTAATTATTGCAAAGACTGGAAAAACGTCTAGATGTTTTCTACATTAGTAGTCTGGTGTAGGTGAAAGAGACGAACTATAGCCCACACAAAGGGTTGAAAGACATGTTCTGTAAAAAGGCAGATAGTAAATAGGTTTGAGGTTGCAGGTCGGTCCGTCCAATTATACTACTGCAGTATGACTGTGGCTAAGAAACTGAACATGGCCATTTCATTAAAACTTTGTTATTAAAAACAAACTAGAAAACAGGCAATAGCTCAATTTTGCCCTTAAACCATAGCTCAGTCTCAGAGCCAAGTCATGAAGCAACCAAGTGATAACAATTACTGAACAACCTTTCTGCCTGTCCCTCTTTGCTAAGATTGGAGAATCCCTCAAAAAGGATGGTAGATGAGCTAGGGAGATAGCTCAGTGTTATAAGTGCCGGCCTGGCAAGCAGAAGGTCCTAAGTTCAACCTCCAGTACAAAAAAACAAAACAACTGAATGCTAAAAAGAAAAAAAGAACAAACAAAAAACCAAAAACCAAAAACAAAACAAACTATACCTTTATTGAGACCCTGTAGATCCTATACTAAATACATTAAAAAAAAAAAAGAATGGTAGTGAATTTGAAATGAAATTAAACTATATTATTTTATGTGCTTTAAGTAGGTTAAAATTTAACTTTGTAAGAATTATCCTCTAAAGATATTCAAAAGCAATTTTTTATGCCAAAGTATACATAGAACTTATCAATTTGACATTTTAAATACAGAATTAATTGGCATTAAATATATTCACAATGTTGTATAATCATCACTACTATCCATTTCCAGAGCATTTTATCATTCTAAACAGAAACCTATGCTCATTAAACAACTTCCAAAATTCTTCTTTCTCTGGATAATGTTTACTTTGTGTCTATGAATTTGCTTGTTCTTAAAGACATTTTAAAAGCACATTTTACACACACACATACACACACAGTTTATGTACACAACAGACACAGTTACATATGCTTGTATTAGTCATATAAGAATATATTAAAAAGGTAACAGTATCAGAAAGGAGACGAATGGAATGGCTAAAGAGATGATTTCATGACTTTGCCATCCATCCATCCATCCATCCATCCATCCATCCATCCATCCATCCATCCATCCATCCATCCATCGCTTTTTCTAAGATAAGGAGTCTTTCTTTGTAGTTCAGCCTGGCTTAAACTCACTATGAAGTCCAGGATGACTTTGAATTCATAGCAATCCTGCCTCAGTCTCCCAAGTGATATACTACAGGCTGGTGCCACAATGCCCAGGTGTTTTAACTTTTATAAAATACAAATCATGTAATTACTTTTCAGTCATTAGAAGTGAAACATTTTTAGTTACACTACTCACGTCCAGATACTGTTTGACTATACTCCTCTTCACATCTTCAGTGATTTTGGAATTAGCCATGTCACTCCGCAGGAAGTCCAGTGTTTGTTTTGGATGAAAATGAACTCCTGTTTTTCGGTTAATTGCTTTATCATATACTTTTGCAGATTCAGATGGAGAGTATTTCTGAATTTTACTGTTTAAGGAAAACAAAACCAAGGAACTTAAAACATTTTTCAGGCACTTACTCAGCCTACTTAAATTTGCTACTTAAAACTTACCACACAGATTTCAACCAATAAGGTTGGACACAAAATATATAAAAGAAAATACATAAAAGCAAGTAAAAAGAATAATATTCTCTTGTTTCGGTTTGTGTTTCTCTTGATTAAAGGCATCAAACTGACAAGATTGGTGAAAAAATATATATCTAAATAATCAACAAATGTGAAGAAATTCAATTGTGGCCACTATCAATTTTAAGTTTTGTTTTTTTACCTATCAATTTTAATAAAATCAGTTTCTCCTATTTTATACTACTGATTATGACTGTAGTATAGCTTTAATACAATTAAATCAACAACACCTAACTGGTCTACTTCCTTTTTGCCTCATGCATAATTTATTCTCTACATAGCAGACAGAATCATGCTTATACAGTGGTTTCAAACTGTCAGCAACTCTGCTTTAAAAATCTCTCATCTCTTTACCACTGTACTATGACCTTACAAGATTTTAAACTGCTAAAATTAATTGCCAATATTTCTCATGAGATTTCTAGGGCTTGGAACGTAGTTTAGTGGCAGAGGACATATTATGTGTGAGAACGCTGGAGTCAATGGCCAGTATGATTTTTAAAAAGTCTGGATTTCTAATATTACCTGAAAAAAATGTGAACTCTGACAACACCGTACCTATTCTCAAATTAATACAAAACTCAGAAATGTTTCTATTTGTTTATTTTTAGTGCTGGGGATCAAATCCATGAATCTTACAGCTTCAGCCCTAGATCCCTCAGTCCTAGAAATACCTACTTAAATGTACATTTTTATAAAGAAGTATTTCTAATATTAAAGTGAGAACGCAAACAAAATGGGTTTTGTATTTCTTTATTATTTGAACAGTCAGTTCTTTTTTATGGCTCATGATAAACTCACCTATCAGAAAATCCACAGAGATTCTTCAAATGTTGTTTTAACATAAGAAGCAATAAAATACCCTGGGAGACATTTGCAAATTCAATTAAAGGAGCTGAATTTTCTGGCAGACATTTCATCACTGAATTTATATCATCTTCTGAATCTGAATCTGAATCTGAATCTACACGTTTCCGTGACTTCCGTGGCCTACAAACTTCTTCTTCACTCTCACTTGACTCATTTTCCTTACTAGGTGATGATTTTCTTTCTTTCCTTTTGTCCTTCACCATAGACTGAAAGAAAAAGGAAATTATTTTGTTTGAAAAAAACTAAAAGACCAGCTTTAACAAGCTTAATACTTTCTAAACTCCTTTCTATCAACAACAGAGACATATAACTTAAGGGAAAAATTAGATCCCAAGGCTAAGTAAAATCACCTCTATGAGTCCCTTCTTTACCAAAATCACTCCCTCCAAACATATTTAAGGATAAACAATTTTCTTATGAAAACAGTACTGAAAGGCAACTTGGCTATAAAAGAATCCTAGGTAAGATGGTAGGTTTAGATGTCACTAGATTTTGCAAGATAATATATAACTTTCCTTGATTCCTTAAGTCTTGTTTATTGTACTTTTCAAGAATGTTAGCACTCCAAAAGAAACAACTGTGTTGGTGGAGACAGGGGTGGGGGTGAGGGATGCATAGAACCAGCAGGAATAAATCATAAAAGCAATTATTTAAATGTAACTGTTACTAGTAAAATATTTACTTACAACTGCAAAAGTAACAGAAATGATGGTTTAAAGTTGCTGGGAAATGATCGACTTCTTAGATTTTAACACTCAGGCTAATATATTAGTTTCTCCTTCCATAGGTCTAGCACTACATCTGAGGTCTTGCAACTTAATAAGCCCTCAAATGAAAAATGGTGGTGCTGCTAGTCTGCGATCCACAGTTCAAGAAACATGGTGCAGACATCGTGTAATTCTGGTGGTTAGGTATCTAAAATAGTTTTCTTGATCTACCAGTTTGAAAAGACTGAGTTTTGAGGAATACAGTTTTATAAAATGAGATTTTAATTGCATTACCAAATATACCAAAATATTACATTGATATGTTTCTTAGAGAATTTAGAGTGCTTAATTTGTACCACATGCTACAACATGTGCTTTTATAATTACATTTCTTTCTAAGTCATGATAGAAAAGATGTAGAGCTTAGAAGAAATTTAGTAAGAATTTTGGGCACATAATATACCCACTTAATTATGACAGTGTTACTGAGGGATAAAGTGATCGGTGATGTCATAAATTTGTTTCCTTGCAAGTAGCTACAGGTGCACATTCATCTATCTTCATATATGCAGTTGTGATCTACAGTACTGAGATTTACAGAATCTCTAAGATGGGGTTTAAATGGATATGTGAATGAACACAAAACTAAGTCAGTGCTTAAAGTGAGAGAAATAAAGTGGAATTAGCTCAATCAATAGAACAATTCATATGTATGTGTAGAAGTCAAATGATCTAGAAGTGGATGGTTTCACATCTTTCTGAGCAGGAATGAAATGGCAACCCACTTCTCCCAATTCAAGTACTCCAGCTTTCCATTAATTCATGTATTTATTTATTTTTTTGGTGGAACTGGGGATTGAACTCAGGCCTTTGCACTTGCCAGGCAAGTGCTAATTCTACTGAGCTATCTCCCTGGCCCCTCAAATTAATTCATTTAGAAAGATTTTATATACCTGTGAAATAAAAAAAAGTGGAAATAACATGTCTGCACTCTGATAAAGCATTAAGAATAGTAATGTGTGTAACTTACCTCCTTGAATGACTGCAGTAGGTTACTACCAGAAACTGAGAGTGTAATGTCTATATGATGCATTATAAACAACGGCTCTTCCTGTGTCTGGTAGGGAAAACAGGCTAGATTGTCTGCTATATACAAGAGCATAGTCACTTCTGTTTTCTGTAAATTTTAAAAAAAGGTATATATGTTTAGTGGATAATCTAGAAACCCACCCAAAAACTTTAGGGAAGTTATAGGGCACGTTCACTTCAGTTAATATTAGAGAAATAAAGAAAAATGAGGCAGAAAGATAAGGAGGGAGAGAAGAAGGAAAAAGAGAAAAAGGAAGAGGGAGAGAAGTGTAAGGAAGGAGGACAGAAATGGATAAATATTTTCTACCTTTTAGGAGATATAGTGACTCACATCATGCTACCTCAAGAGAGAAGGGTTAAAAGTTTTTAGGGCACCCAAGTGAAAATCCTGTTTTCCTACACTATATCCTGGAGCTCTATTATAAATCTGTACCACAGCAGAAAGCCTACATGAATTCATATTTGTCCTTCTGCTTTAAGAGCTTAACACACGTGGGATCAGTTACACAAAGTTGCTATTCCATCCTCAAAAACTGGTAGCTGCAGTGCTAGTACGTGGTTTAAAAAAACCTCCAAATTTCACATACTAATAAAACATTTGTCAGGTTTTTTTTCTTTGCACATAATTTCAAGTATCAGAGTTGTTTTGACAGAGTTACCAGTTATATACTATACAAACTTCGAGACAGGTGAAACTTGAAGAGAAATATTTGGTTACTTTTCGTAATTTAGAGACTTGCAGCATCTCATGGTCTTTTATAATATAAAGATGGATATACTAGTATTTATACTGCTTTTAGTCTTAGCTTTAAAAAAAACTGAAAAGCAAACAAAGATAAGGCAACAAATAATCCCTCCTATCATCCCCCCTCCCCTGCCACCCAAATAATCTAACAGCCACAGCAGTAACAATAAAAATTCTGCAGGAACAAGTATGAGAAAGCTGGTATTAATACTGATAATACTTCCCCAATCTATGTTTTATTTTAAAGTGCGTTGACACCTACATCTTATAGCTGAGGAAGTAGGTACAGATATCTGATATTGCAGTATAATTCATATATGTTTTCTAGCTAAAACAAAATGTACACGGTTGTGAACATTTTCTTTGAATAAACTTTCTCAACAATAAAGTTCTTCAGCATTGGCAGACACAGTCTTACATCACTTTTTCCTTTCAAAATCAATCTCAGCAGTCTAGACCAGTGGCGAATCTCTGCATGTGTGCCATAGCAGGCTGTTTGCATCACTGAAATCTCAGCACTAGGGTGGTTGAGGCACAAGTTGGAGGTCAGCCGAGGCAGCCTACATAGTGAGTTCAAGACCAGCTGGAACTACAGTGAGATTGACTTAAAAAAAAAAAGAAAAAAGAAAACCAACCCCTGCAACAAAAACAAGCTCTAAAAGGTACACTATCACTGGTCTGTTTTCTTCTTTTAGTTACTGGGAATCAAAATTAGAACTTCGCACTTCCCAGGCAAGCACTGTGCCACTAAGCTACATCCCCAGACCTTTACTTCTTAGAAGTCATCATAATTTCTCAGGAGTATCTTCACTTCTTTTTGGTCTTTTTGAGACAAGGTCTCACTATGCAGTTCAAGCTGGCCTCAAACTCATTGTATAGACTAGGCTGGCCTCAAGTTTGCAGCAATACACCTGTCTCAGCCTCCTAAGTGTTGGGAATATAGTTATGAGCCATCACACCCAGCTGCTATATTCTTAACTGTACATTCCTTTTTCCAATTCTTTGTCTGAAACAGGGTGTTGCTATACTGTATGGTTCAGGCTGGCTTACAAGTTATTGTCTAGCTCAGGTTGGCCTTCAACCTGTTGTGATCTTGTCTCAGTCTCTTGAGTGCTGGGATTACATGTGTATGTGCCATCATACCCCTCAGAATCTCATTTATTCTTTCTGAACAGTATTTCTTCTTTTTCCTCTGTCCCTCTCCACTGTAAATGCAAGAAATCAATTTCTCGTATCAGGGTAAACATGATACTGAAAAATTTATATTCCTAAAATGCTCTTTGGCACTGTCCTCTTCATTTAGTCCACCACTGTTCATAGCAGTGGTTCCCAACCCTTTCGGTGCTAGAAACTGTTTTTTTTTGAAGATCATTTTTTCATAAATGGGGTCTGGGAGGGATGATGGTTTTAGCATGATTCAAATGCATCCTAGATACTTTGCACCGGCAATTTAGAGTAGAATTCACAGCCCTGTAAGAAGCCAACAGCACTTGCTGTCTGATAAGAAGCCATAAAGAGCTGCAGTAAGCACACATGAAGCTTCTCTTGCTAGCTTGCCTGTTGCTCACTTTCCACTATGTGGCCCAGTTCCTAACAGTTCCAGCTGCAGGGGACCTGTAGTCTATTTCTTACACATTTGTATCTTTGTATTTTCATACATGCTTTTTTAATCCTGCTTTGTATACATCTTCCTCCTGACTAACAGTTTATCTACTTTATATAATTCATTTAGCTCTTCAGTAGTTCATTCCTTCTCTGACATCCTTTGTCAAAGGTAATCAGGAAAAAGCACTATCTTATGAAACCTGCCTTTCTAGTGTCAACTGCTGAGATGACATAACATACATTTGATAAAGAGCAGGAAGTGAAGCAACAGAGATCCAGGGATTGGAGCAATAGTTCCAGGCACTCAATAAATACTAATCTTAATCACTATGTACTGTATCCTCATAACTGGAGGTAGAATCCTATGAGGAGGCAAGAACATCACATCATTCTTAGCAAAGTCTCCTACACTCAGTGAAAGCAAAATACTGATGACATGATGATGATGATGGTGACATATTTTAGGCATTTCTGAAACAGTATTTTGGTTCATGAATACTTTTGTGAAAAATGTGGCTTACAAATACAAGCATTTAGCAAAAATTTGTTTCTGTCTGAGAACTTTGCACTGGGTGAATGAATAAGACTGCAAACATCTTTCCTGCAAGAACATGAATGTTGCCATCTTTTCCAGAACTGTAGAATAAAATTAAGTTTATGAACCAAGGCAGGACTGTACTTGCTTGTAATGTTTATTTGTAGAAGACTGTAAATTTTTTTTTTTTTTCCTGAAGTGCCGGGGATTGAACTCAGGACCCTGCACTTACCAGGCAAGTGCTTATTCTACTGAGCTATTTCCCCAGCCCAAAAATTTTATTTAGCACTTTAAAAATAGTAGGTCTAGTAAGGTATTACTATAGTTGGTAATTAGAATTTTGTTTTATTGTGGAAAATCTGTCAAGCTAATAAGTGATTAAAGTAAGAAAAAATATGTACTTTGTTCTGCTTGAAGCTGCTATACACAGATCGGTCTCTAAGTTCTATGCAGGCAGACATCACATTGGCTTTTACTATTTTATCCTACAATCTCTTATAAAATGGCTAATATCATAGCACACTGAAGAAACATCAGTGTAAAACAAATGAACAAATTAAAAGGTAATTCTATAAAATAGGACCTTCTGTTTTCTTGGCTAATGGGCTTGGTCAATACAACTTATAGCCACATATTAAAATTATAAGGAAAAGATGGGAGTCTTCATTAGGGAAGTCAAAATGAACAACCAGAGAACTAGCAGCCACAAATCTACAATGGTTATTTTCTAATAACATCAATATCTACAGAAAAGTGAGAGGTTCATTTGTCTGTGGGCAATCTATTCCTGAAGTGGCAGTTTAGTGATGTAGCTTACTTACAAATATACTTTTAGTAGTGGTTTTCTAAGTTTCTAAAATACTATAGAAGCACAATTACAATTTATATTACATCTATTGTCATGTAAAACTTTTCCAACTCTGACTATATATTTTGAAAATAATTTACTGGATTAAAGATACATATTTAACACAGTCACTAATAGCTACTAAAATGGCAATATTTAAAAAGTGAATTTTTCTAGTCATCAAATTCCTAGGATACTTATTTAAAAAAAACAATAAGTTTTTATGCTTACTGCTGTGTCATCAAAGAGGTTGAGTAAAGAAATAAGAAAGGCTCGTCTGTGCTGGCGGTTTCCACGAATCATGGAGTAAAGATGTGAGCACAAAGCACTAGAGGACTCATCTTGTCTGAAACCCCTTACAGGATCTTTTAGGCAGGTGTTGATTGCCTGTTGTACCTGGTAAGACATCTTCATACCAGCCACTGCTTTCATCTGAAATCAATAAAAGCTTAATTTTTGTCAGGGAAATTTAGTAAGAGTCAAATTAAAAATTACATTGAGCATTGCATTTTGATGCTAACATTTGGATTTATTTTTCGAAAAATAACAAAACAAAACTAGGATGAATCCATAGAGGCAATATTACAAACTATTTATTGCAAATTCTTCATTTTACACAAGAAGAAAAATCAAGGCCTAAAACTCACTGCTGCCAAGTTCACTAAGTAGGTCTTTGTGATCTTTAGTCCAGTGTGCTTGCTGGACATCACTCTGGCACAGTCACACTTTTAAACTAGAACACACACCTTGGGAAACAAACTTAATTACATATTTAGAAAGACTATTAAACAAAACATCTTGTCCTAAAAGAAATGATCTGGATATCATTTACCAAAGAAGTACTTTTGGTTTATTAATGAAAGATGTTTAAGTTTACTTCATGCTCTTAAAAAAATACATACATGAATAAATCCAGCATATTTTTTGTCTATTTCCACAAGCTGCTGATCAGCTTTGTTCCGCATAGCAGGTTCTGGATCTGTGCCCATAGCAATTAAGTATGGGACACACTGTCAAAAACAAAAATAAAGCATTTATAAGACATCACAGTAGCAAAACCTCTATCTCCACATATTTCAAAACTTTTCTATTCATGTATCTTGCTTTCATAGGCTTTCCCATAAATGCTATGTTTTAGTGTTCCATAAAAATTGATCTTCCTTTTGATTATCTTAGCAAGAAAACATCAGCAAAAATACTGCTGTGGTAAAATCTAAATAATTTCAGTGCTGCACAAGGTTCAGATAAAAAGTGTACTACAAATGTATAGTCCAGTAATTCTTAAATTTGACTGAATTTGCTACAGTAAAGATAACACAGGGCAAAAAAAAAAAATTGTTTTCCATACTTAAAGCCAGAAAACTACCCTAAACATAGTACTTTTTTCATTATTGAGCATGTATAACATTCAGGAGTCGTGTACTTGCTATACATGTACAACAGCTAGCATCATTGTCACCCCAGCCCCTTCCTTCACTGTACTTCTAAAGTTCAGAAATAACAGTTCCATGTTACATGGTTCTGAATCAGATATCAGTAAGAAGGCCAATAATAAACACAAAACCAACTTTAAAAATACAGACACAACACTAAATGGAATGGGTGGCCATGGGTTAAATCAAAGATCAGGACATACAGTCTATGAGAAACACTGTTGGCAGCATTTGAGAGGTGGAGGCAGGGAGAATGAGTTTCACCCAGTCTGGGGTACACAAATGAGATCCTATCTGAAAACTTCAAACAAAACAGAAGCAAATAAAACCCAACATTTAAAAATGGCTATATGCTACAAAGTATAGCAATTTAAAATTTCATAAATTTGATGTTTGCATTTTGGCTTTGTAAGGCAATATCCTTGTTCTTAAAAATATGTATATGAAATATTTAGATATGAAGAATTGTTAACAACTGAAACTTACTATAAAATGATTCAGAAAAAAGGTTAGAAAAAGAAATAAAGCAAATGTGACAGAACAGTGACAAATGGTAAATACAGGTGAAGAGTACAAAGGAATTCATTGTAATTTCTCTACATTAAAATTCTAATGAGTTAAAAAGATTGAATATCTCTAATCTGAAAATAGGAAATCCAAATTTTTTTCTTCAATGTATTTAGTACAGGATCTACAGGGTCTCACTACACAGCTCAGACTCACAGTGATTCACCTATTTTCAGCCTCTCAAGTGTTTGGATTACATGCGGGTACCACCATGCCCATTGCTGTCTCAGTGGTGGGGCCAGCACAGTGAAACCCTGGCCTCACACTCTGACTAAGCAGGTACTTCAGTCCACTGAGCTATTTGCCTGCCCAAATTGTAGAAGGATTTTTGTTTTTGGCTAGCTCAGTTGGTCTTAAGGGCAGGTCAGGGGCAGCTTGTGGAGCTGGGGATCAAACCTTGGTCCCCCGCACCTGAGTTTGCCCCCGCTTTAAACAACTGAGAAAATCTGCAAGCCCCCCCAATGTTTTTGAGCATCAACAAGATTTTCAAAAATAAAACAAAACAAAACAAAAAACCCCCAATAAACAGGGTTTTCAGTTTTAAATGTATGACAGCAGTTTTTAGAATTTTCAGATTAGGGATACCTGTTAAAATTTATGCAAATATTCCAAATGGGAAAACTCTTAAAAAAAAAAATTTTTTTTAGTAAGGGGTTCTTAATGTGTATAATACTAAAAAATCCAGCAAAGAGTCCTAACTATTTTAAAAGTTATCAACTGACTGCTATACATTGTAACAAGTGACCTTGATGACAAAGTGAAAAACAGGCTAAGGATCTGCTGATGGTCTTTGTTTCAGGACATAGGGATGAAGATACTATATCTAAATATATCCTGTTTTAGAAAACATCCCATGAAAATGATAAAAATAAAATCCTGAGGCATACAGAACTGGCAATTCCATAACAATACTTTTTGTAGCCTGTGGCACTATCCTACCGTATAATATATAGCACTACACCACTGGCTGCCAATCTTCAGGAATACTAGTCCATCTTTATTATACCATTTTTTTTTTTTTCTTCTGTGGTACTGGCATTTGAATGCAGGGCCTTGGCAATGCCAGCCAAGTCCTTCACCACTAGGCCCTTTTATTATATAATTTCATTTGCATAATTACTTCAAAATGTTGGGTAGCTGTGTGACCTTCTCTTTGAAGAGGCAAAATTGACCTAGACAATCAATTCTTAGAAAATAAAAGAGAACAGAAAGAAAAAAAAGGTAAAGGAAAGCAAAAAGGAAAAGAAAGAAAGGAAGAGAAGAAGAAAGGAAGAAAAGAAAGTTTAGGAGCTGGGGATATAGCTCAGTGACATAGTGGCTGCCTGGCAAGCATGAGTTGATGAGTTTGATTCTTAGTACCAAACAACAACAAAAAAGTTTAGGACAAAGATGTTTAAAGATTAAGAAGAATAAAGAATTATTTACTCTTTAATCACAATGTCATTAAGTAATAACTAATCTGGCTCCTTTTTGTTAAGTGGCACTGCTATGAAACTTACCTGAACTGGATGAATGAGACCCTGGTTTAGAGTCAAAGCAATGACATTTAGAGCAAAATGGCGCACACTTGACTGGGTGTGAAAAAACGCTTCAAGCACCTGTTTGAGGTAAAGCTGCATGATAGAACTACTCATCCCTGAGGAAACATCACCCATTTCTTTTAAGTCTTCCTGCTTTGCAACTTTCTTCCCTAAGGAAAGAAGCAAAGTTGAATATGCAGTAAGAGCATACTGACTTTAGTTCTCCAAACTTAGGCCAAGATCAAAATCAAAGTGTGCTATAGCTAGTATTGTAGCACCATGGTTTCTAATACCCCCAATCTTGTCAGAGGCCCTTTTATGAATCTGGGAAGAAATATAATTCCTTTTCCTCCATTAAAATATTTTTTCTTTTTTTTGGTGGAACTGGGGATTAAACTCAGGCCCTTGAACTTGCCACGCAAGCACATACTGTACTGAGCTATCTCCCTGGCCCCCATTAAAATGATAATGCTTGCAGGTACCTGAAAAATCTACAAGTATTTTAGGGATAAGTCTAGCCATGGACCTCAGGTTATGGACTGCTATTTAATTGCATTTCTTCATCTGATAAATATGTACATATAGTTACATGTATTAAAGAAAAAGGGTTATAGTTTCATAACCACAACTGCGCTGTGAAACTTAAAGACATATTCCCACTCACAGTCTCTATCTGCTTGCTGCATGCGTGTATCCTCTTCTTGTAGGTAGGTCTGAAGGTTTTTTAACACTTGTATTTTTAAATTGACTGAAGAGTTCTTATCAGATAAAATATTATTATATAGATTCTTTACTTCTTGCTCAAACATTAGACTTGGATGCTGAATAAAGGCAAATCCTAAGAAAGAGAAAAAAAAACTTTATATATTCGTGGCACAAGTAAATATAGCAGTTAATGAAAATGTTAAATTACATAAAGAGCTCCTTATTTTAAAAAATTAAAGCTTAAAAAAATATGACTGGAAGAATATGCTAGTGGCCTTACCTAGAGCAGTATTAGAGCAGGTACTTCTTTCCCCATGAATTAAAAACAAGAAATTGCATTTCAAAGGAGAATTTCACACAAGAGGAAACCTTGAGGAGGGAGCAGGGCCTAGTGGCTAGGGGAGTGGATTAGGAGTCAGGAGTCTTGGGTTCTATTCCTGGCTCCACCACTGACTTGTAGTGTGACCTTAGGTGAGTCACACAATCTCTCTGTGCCTCAATTCTCCATCTGTAAAATGGGGACAATAATATTTACCACCCACCTACCTCAAAGGGATGTTTTTAGGATTTAAGAAATAATGTTGGCAAACATTTTTCAGATCCCTACTAGAAGGTACTACATTGACATTCAAAAAAAATCAAAATATACCCATTCAATGAAACAATAAATTTTAAACAGACCAGAGCTAAAAATATCTATCTTTTTGTTTTATATGGCATTTTGGTGCCATAGGGCTGAATATAAATAGCAAAACATTATGTTTATTAATATTAAATGTTTACTAATTTATAAAAAATGAATACCTCTGATGGTAGGCCCACTATTATTAATATCAGAAACACACTAAACTCAAAGCAGAGTAATCAGATAAGTAGCCCAAGTCATACAGGATAATATGGCACAGGTGAGGTGTCTTTTATTAACTGGTCTAGAGCCACTATTTTCTATAATGCTGTTTCTTTAACTTCATTTATTTGTTCTCTGAATTTGCTATAACAGTTGATTTTGCTATTCTGCAATTCATATCCAGACTGAATATGACATACTTTCCCTTGAAGGTAATATTATGCCAATATAAAAGCATTCCACTGTAATACTATAATATAGGAGATGATGTCTGAATTTCTATATTTGCCTAAAGTCATTTTCTGAGACAGAGTAGTAAGTTAAATAACATTTAAATTTGTTTAAAATGTAACATAAACATGATTTAATCTTTATCATTCATTTTTGTTTGAACACAAGTCAATACCTATGCATAGTATGTTATAGTCCTTGACAATGATATCAAAACATTTTTAAATCAATTACTAACCTTATTAGATACTTTAATATGTATTTAGATGAAAGAAATAATAAAAACAAACCTGGAGACAATGCTTTTCTTGCATTTTATTTTTAAACAGAAAAAGAATAAGTTTATTACTTATGCTTTATGGGAGTTTTATACTTTTTACATACAGTATTCAACTTACATCCTTTAATGTTATCCTCTTCCTTTTTACCTATACAGTGATATTTCACTTCATGAACTTTTTTTTTTTGTAAATATAGGGTCTTGCTATGCAGTTTGGACTCACAGCAATCTTCCAGTCTCCGCCTCTTTGGTCTGGTACTGCATGCAGTACTGGGGACTGAAATTGGGACTTCACACTTGCCAGGCAGGTGCTTATGCTTCTGAGCTATTATTGCCCCAGTCCCAGGAACTTGTTTCTTTCTAAGATTTGGGTCATGAATTGAGTTGGACAAGACTAAATCAAATTCAATAGTAATTTGATTAGATTCTCATCCAGTTTTTTTTGTGGCCAGAATTGTGTCAAGAACTGAGTTTGTGAACCAAGGTACCACTATATTCTAATTCCTTTCCAGATAAACAATAATCAGTGTCTCTGGGGAAGTACTACTAAACAGCCAGGTACATATTCAACTGCTGTTACAGTTGGTTATTATGTGACTGTAACTAAGTTAATGACAAAAACTTTGCAATAAAAAAATAACAAAAATATGCAAATAGCATAAATCGTCTACATTATCAGCAAAATGCTTTAATGGATGTTCTTAAAATACCCTGGGAAGTAAAGTAGGAGACAATATTCTCATTTAGCAATGAAGAAACTGATGAACGAAGGTGAGTTGCTTGCTCAAGATCTACCAGAAGCTCACCATTTGAGGCCAGAGGGGAACCCGGGTATTATGAACTCCACTCCTTTCTACAACCCAGATCCTACCTCTAAAAGAAACATTTAAACAAATGAATAATTGAGACAGTATTTAAAAAAGTTTACTCCACTCATGAGGAAGATAAAAACTATAAAGAAATGTAGCCTTAACTTACCCAGGCCAATGATGGCTTTTGTTTGTACTTCTTCATCTGAATGTTTTGTAAAGTACATCAGCAGTTCAAGCACTTTATCCTTTATGTTAACCTAAGGGGAAAATCCCATGGTAAAGTATTCAAAAAGAACAATTTTCAAATACCTGGGGAAATATATGTCTAAAAGCAAACTGGAATTTCCCAAGTCATTTTATCGCCCCATTCCACTAAAAAAGCAAAATACAGTAAGAAGCTACACTGGGTTTAGGAACATAGCTCAGTGGTACATTACTTTCCTATTCTCAATGCTCTGGGTTTGATTTCCAAAACTGTGGCATTCAAAGTATTCCACTATGACAAACAAATCTGCAAGAATTTAAATCAATGCATTGTCCCCTTTATTAAGAAAATTCAGGGAAAAAAGGCTCTAGACAATGCACCTACTATTAAGAACTGATATAACTGGTGGTAGAAACTTCAAAGCTTAGCACAGACCAGTATAAACCATTTACTAAAGTCACTCTTAGATGGTCACCTAGAACTAGTTTCATACATGCCAAGTAATACTTATGATTTTTACCTTACTGTTGCCTTTAAAATCTTCCAGATCAAAATCAAAATGCCGACATAGTGCTCCAACAGTGAAAAGGGATCTAAGAAGTGCTGGTTTGTTTGTCAGAAGTGAAGTGTTATTTGGGTCTTCTTGGTGTTGACTTTTTAATTTTGAAATGGCACCTAATAAACATAAAAAATATTTGTAACAAACTCCCTATCCTTGAATTATTATGTTCAAGTATTCACTATTAATGAATTATATATCTTGTCATGGGTACACTCTTTATAGGATAAAATTATTCAAATACTAAAAAAACCCCTTATATTCTACTTTACATAAGGGTACAAAATGTAAGAGCTATTATTTAAAAGATAAACTTCTGAAATTATCATAATGATTTCTTAGGGGAACAAGAATAAAAATACTAATTTGAGTGTGGATTAAAAGGAACAGCCACCTTTGCTAAAGCCAAAGCAGTGAACTTACCATAGTATCTATTGAAACAGGCCCACACAAATTTAAAATTCTGTGTAACTTTATTTACAACAGCCCCAAGACAGCTCACACAATGCTGCACTACCTAAAAGATACACAAGATGTTACTGTTTAGGTACAAGTAAAATATACTATTAATTTTTTTCCTTTTTACATATACTTGCCTTAAAAAAATAAAATATACTGGAACTTAATTTGACACACAACAATATTTAAAGTTATCATTTGCAAATTACATGTAAGTCAGTACAGAAATAACAAACTGAATGCTTACAGTCATGCCGTATTTGATGATGAGCTTCATAAGATCTTCTTCAATAGTGGCAAGGAAAGTTTCACTTGGATGCTCCATGAGTGGTACAACTAGTTCTAGGATTTTTGCAACATTGCAGATAACCATGAAATCATTTTGTGTCTATAAGAATAAAATTAATGTTATGTGAATGTATCTAAAACATAAAAATGAACTATATATGACATTATATTTGTGAGAGCAAAGGCAGACTATCATGTATGTCAAATCTCAGTTACAACATTTACAAGGAAGGAGCTTTTGTTTAGGTACAGAAAAAAAAAGCACCAGAGACAGTAACAGGAATACAGATTCTAGCTCTGCTTGTAACCATGACACACTGGGTCACTTAATCACAATGCTAAAGTTGTTACTATTTTTTCTTTGAGACACAAGTCAATTAAAAAGCATTTAAATATTGGTACAGTATTCTACAAAGACAAGTACAGCTTTTAGGATTAGTGTTGTACAAAGTGATTTATCTTAACACTATAGCTCATTCTCAATTAGAGATGGATTTGTTCTCTACTCCCTGCCAAGGAGTATCTGGCAATGTCTGGGGTTATTTTTGGTCATCACAGTGAGAGCTATGAGGGTACAGCTGCCATAGAGTAGAGAGGCCAGGAATGCTGCTAAACATCCTAAAATCTCTTGATAGTAACTCACTCCTATTAAAAATGTTGAGGTTGAGAAATCCTGTGTTGATTTTGAGATAATAGACTAAAAAACTGGCACAAGTCTTCTTTATCTCATATTTAAATAATAAAATAAAAAACCTAAGCACTTGTTTTTGGCTATTGCGGACTGAACTCAGGACCTTGTGCTTGCCTGGCAGACACTCATACTGCTGAGCTATCTCTCCAACCCAACCCAAGCACATTAAAAAAAAAAAAAAAAAAAAAGATGGGATATTAAAACAAACTCAAAAGGTACTAAAAGATTTATAATAAAGTTTCTTTTCTGTCTTCAACCCAGCCCGTTTCACTTCAAAAGGCAACCAATATTTTTGTGCACTAAGGTTTCTCCCAATGTATGTTTTTAATCTAGCCATTTTACCATTCCTCATTTTTAGCAATAGATTATTAATAATAATTTGAGGCTTTTTGAGCTTATTGCTTCACTGGTTGAAAACTTGCCTACATTACTAATTCTTCGTATCAAGAATTAAGTAAGTTTTCAAAATGTAAGATGAACATTTTATTCTAAATAACAAATCCTGTTATTTTATTATCTCCCACACTAGAACTTTTAAGAAAAGGGAAGAATGAAAGTAGGAAAGCTACTTAAGTAAGTTAGAGAATCACTCTTTAATATTATATTTTTAAAATGTGGGTAGTATTTTCTAAATCTTCTGTTTAAATAATGTCCTGGAAAATCAGGTAAACAAAGAATCTTAAAATCTGAAAGAAAATTTTAAAAATGATAGATAGAGATAGTAAAAGAGTAGAACATAGATAGTTGAAATGAATATAATGTAAAGTGGTTTAATATTGACTAAAATATTTTAATTAAAGTTTTCAGAATCTGAATAAAGGTCCAAAATTCAGATAAAAGATACAGAGATAACACAAAAAGTTCAAGCTACAGGAAAAAAAAATCCTATTGCTTAGTGTCATGAAAGATGTTCAACCTTCTTGGAAGACATAAAAGAAAGTTGAAGCAATAGTGATTATTCGGCTGAGAAGATGGCTTGGCAGTTTAAGCATCTGCCTGGCAAGTGGTTTGATCACTGGTACTACATGCTGTGCTGGGGACTTCGCAGGCCTGTAATCCTAGCGCTGGGGAGGCTGAGACAGGAGGATCACTACAAGCCTGAGCTGTGTAGTGAGACCCTGTATCAAATACATAAATAAATGAAATATTTTTAAAAAGTGATTAATCTTTGTATTTACTATACTGGCAAAGAGTACAAAAAGAATCACACCAATGGTCATATACAGTTTTCCACCAGTAATATGGCAAGATTTATTTAAGTTTCCTGCCCATATGTGACATTGTTTTTATTCGATCAAGTTCATTTCTAAGGATTTGTTTCAGCAAAATGTAAGCAGCAGTTTACATGTATATGCACAGTGTTATGGTTTGGATCTTGAATGTTCACTAAAGGGAATGGGATGACAGTCACCAGCCTGTGGCATCCAGAAAGTGGGAGAACTTGTAGTAGGTGTAGTCTAGTAGAAGGAAGGATGGTCATTGGAAAGATGCCCTAAAAAGATGTTATAGAAACTTTAGCTCCTTCCTGGCTGGCATGAAGTAAGCAACTTCTTTCAGTATGCCATAATGGACAGCCTCACTACAGGCCAAAGCATAAAACAAAGCAGGACCAACTGATCAGGAACTGAAACCTCTGAAATGCAGAGCCAAAATACATGCTTCTCTTTTAAGTTGTTTAAGGTCATCTTATCACAGATAGAATGTTGAGTAACATGAACAGAAATGTTTAAGGTATTATTTGTGGTGGTAATCAATGAAAATTAATGCAAATATTTGTCAAATAAGCAAATGATTAAATAAATGGTGGGACATCCATGAGATGGATAATATAGCCATTTCAAAGAATAAATTAGGGGCTCTGAGTAAAGTGCTTCCCTAGCACCAGCAAAGGCCCTGGGAAACCACCCTTCCACCAGAAAAAACAGGTTGTGTGAGAAGAGTAAGTGCACACGGCAGATGTATATATATTACATAATTCATTTTTTTAAACAAACTTGTTTGTGTGCCTACAGTTATATATGAATACATAACGTAAATAAGAGATAGTCCAGGTTGTTTACTGTAATAGGAGGAATAAAAGTGGGAACAGAATATAAAAACAAAAAAACATTTCCACAGGTATCTATCACATATTATACACCCCCTTCCCTGGGAGTATTGGAGAATGAACCCAGGCTGCTACCTGTGCTAGGCAAGTGTCCTACCACTGAGGTGTACCACAATCCTAAACAGTCTTATTTAAACAAAATTTTGTGTATATTAGTGCATAAAAATGTGTAACATGTCTTAAAAGCGATTTTGCTTTAAAACTTTTTTTTTTTTTCATTTAGTACAGTACAGGGTCTTCCTACACAGATCAGACTCCTAGTGAGTTCCCTATTTTCAGACCCCAAAGAGCTGGGATAACAAGCATGTGCCACCACTTCCAGTCTCAATTGCCTTTTTAGTGCACCCCAGGGGTGGGGCCAGCACAGCACACCAGGGAAGGGATCAGGGGATCAAATCCTGTCCCTTGAATCTGTCTAAGCAGGTGCTTTACTCTTTTTAATAAACATAAGCTATTATTGGACGCAGATCATATTTTATTTTTCAGATTAATTTTAATTAATTTTTGGATCTAGCCCAAGCACTAAAGATGGAATGGGTGTCTCCAAAAGTTCGTCTGCTACTCTCTTCAGTTCTTTAAATTTTCCCAGGAAATCTGAAGTTTTCTTCTAAAATTATAATTTAGAAGTTTAGAATATGTAATGATAGTAGCAAACAAATGTTGTAAAGTTAAAATTAGTTCTTTAGAAACACTGGCAACACAGTATGTGAAAATCACTGACATTTGTAAGTTTTTAAGAGTATTTCAAATTTAGCATTTGGAACAAACCAGGAAACTGGTTATGTTAAATTATATGTATTTTTAAATCTCAGTTTGCTAGATTATTTTATTTTAGTAATATTTTATTCTCATACCTTATTTTAAGAAAGCACAGCAAAGCCGGGCATGGTGGCACATGCCTGTAATCCCAGCACTCGGGAGGCTGAGGCAGGAGGATTGTTGTGAGTTCGAGACCAGCCTGAGCTACAAAGTGAGCTTAAGGCCAGCCTGAACTGCATAGTGAGACCCTGTCTCAAAAAGACAAAAAAAAAAAAAAAAAAAAAAAAA
>PVKA01021374.1:16857-39015 GCA_004027165.1 Ctenomys sociabilis | reverse complement strand
GCTTAGGTACTGGCCCCTGAAACTTCCAGAATCTAATTCAGAGGTGACTCAAAGCATGACAAATCAATGTGGCTTGTATGGACTGTTCTATGTGATGTTCTTTCACTAGACTAAGGCCTTCCAAGTTTCTAGAGTTTGGTCTGACAGCAGCTATACCCTTAGGAGCCCCACAGAAAGTAGAAGCAATAAAACTCAAGATTAGCTAATGCTAAGAATTTACCCAGAGTCTCATCTGAATGGCAATAGGCTCTTCTCTTCCCCTACTCAGCAGTGAAATCTTTGGTGAAAGTAAATGATGAAAAGAAAAAGGTAGGATATTTTCTTTTTATAGACCACATATAATTAAAGTATGAAGCTCTCTCTATTGTAGAAAACTAAGGCTCACAGCTTAATGTCGACTCAGAGGATAAAATATTCATCCTCGCTCAGAAAGAGAAAAGATTAGCTCCACAAGGACGAGTCTCCAAATTGACACCAAATCCAGGAGTTAGAGATGTCTGTGCTGCAGAGCATGATCTACACACCAGCTGGGGCTCCAGAGAAAAATCCCTGGGAATATATGGCCATGGAGCTAGCATTGTAAGAATGTTCAGATTAGTTCTCCTGAAAATAAGCTTACTCCAAAAAAACTGGCAAACAGCCTCTGCAGCACAGCTTTACAGAGGAAAGGAAAAAATGAAGAACAAGACAAGAGACAGGATGAATAGGACAGAAAAAAGGAATCTACAAGCATATGAAAAAATAGAAGTGGAAGCCATCTACCTATTTAGAAAAAAAGTACAATTTCCCTTTAAAGATTGTCATACTCTTCTGTTTGTTTGTTTGTTTTTGTTTTTTGTGGAACCAGGGTTTGAACTCAGGCCCTTGTGCTTGCTAGGCAAGTATATATTCTACTGAGCTATCTCCCTGGCCTGTCATACTCTTCTGAATGTTCCCATTGATAGCAAATTTTTATTTATTGACCATGAAAACATCACATTCCTGTGTTTGAGAGTTTTCATGTATATTGCTTCATTTAATCAATTTTCAAAACAAGTTTTGTTCCCATGCTATGCAGTGAAAACTGACTCTAAAGAGTTGAAACTTACTCAGGGTCATGAGACTAGTACATGGTAAGCAAAGAAGGAAAACTCAAATTCATTACACTCCAAAATCCATTATGTTCTCTTCAATTTTTGTTTTTGTTTTGTATTTTGGGGAAGGGTCTACAGGATGTTCAGGGTATCACTACTAGATCATACTAGTAATGATCCACCTGTTTACAGCCTCCCAGGAGCTGGGATTACAGGCCCGCACCACCAAGCCCAGTCTTAATTGTCATTTCAGCCTGCCCCAGGATCAGGGCCAGCACAGCAAGCCCAGGGATTGAACCTCCAGCACCTGCACCTGCTTGCAGACACTTTCATCCAGTGAGCTATTTAGCCCGCCCTATTCTCTTAAAAAAAAAACAAAACAAAAAAAAAAACCACAATTAATTCATCTGCAGACAAACCGGGGACTAAGGTTGCTTAACCATGCCATTTGGAGTTTTAAAAATATACAGTATCATGTAGTAATGAGTCTAATCACTCATATGGTTCCAAAATGTCTCTGAAAAGAAATCTAAAGGCAGATTTTTCATAACTGGTTTGGAAAATGACCCTATCACTTAAGTGATGCCACCTTTACCCCTTCAGTCCACACTTCCACACAACCACTCTAAACAGCAACACCAGAGGATTAAATTCTGGTGGGTTTGTTAAATCTACCTTGTTGCTTCTCATTTTCATTTAATGAGAGCCTTTTTTTTCCTGCCAATTTAACAGGAAATTTGCCTCTCAGCTCAGCAGAGAGGCAAAGTAATATCTGACCTTCAGAAAGCAACAGGAAAGAGGTAAAAAAGAAATATCAAAGTATCAGCCCATTTTTCATTACCAGGCTGCCATATGCCTACTAACATATTTCCCATTTCCATCATCTGTAAAATGCAGGCAGTAAGTCTTTTCTATTGCCAGTCATCAGATCAGCACATGTATTAATTAGCAGATTAAATCCACTGAACATCCGAATGACAATATAAATCTGGTGTGACAACACCATCTTGAAAATCCAAGGGCCATGTTCTCAACTGAAACCACAGACCAAGTTCTGACTCATGTTGCAGAAACATCAATGCTAGTATCATTACACTCTGGGATCCATTAAAGTTTCATGCAATCCCCAAATCTGGCTCTATTTTTTACAAAAAGCTTGGGATACAATGAGAGCTTAAAATAAACACACCAAAAAATAAATAAATCCTTCATGCTGTCAAAACATTGTATTTATAAAATATCAGTTGGGAGAGGAAACAGGGAGATGCCTCAACAGCATAAGTGCCTGCCTGGTTAGCACAAAGTCCTGAGTTCAATCCCCAATACAAGTTAAAAAAAAAAAAAAAAAACTACTAATATCATAATATCAGTTTCTTTTCTTAGCAAACATGAAGGATGTAAGAAAAAAAAAAACATGAAGGATGTGTTTTAACTTATCTAGCATGGGTTAATCCAACCTTTTCCATCCCTCAAAGCAATTTTCATGGGTTTTTATTATGGTGGGAAAGCCAAATAGGCTTGATCAAAACCAGGCATTTAAAAATGTTTAGTAGGGCTGGGGATAGCTCAGAGGCATAAGCATCCGCCTGCCAAGTGCAAGGTCCCAAGTTTGATCCCTGGTACCACATACACAGACACAAACTGTTTATTAGAAAACATCTCACATATGGATATATGGGCTCTCTCTCTATATATATATATTTTTTAATATATATATTATATATGTGTATTACTCTCTATACTCATATAATGTATATACTATTATACATAAATAAATATAAATATACTAACGTACATATATATGCTATGTGGTGCCTCTCAAATAGTCCTTTAGATCCTACAGTGTAAAGGAAGGCCCTACTGGCTTCTAGGATGTTGGGTATTTCCTAATTCCTGGCCTTTCCAATGGAGACCCATTTCAGGGGCTCATGTGAAATCATTCTCTCCTGTCTTCTGAAGCAGATTCTTAAAATCACAGCTTCCAGAATGATCTGAATGGGAACCACCTGGGCTAGGGACTGCCCGTGCCCATGTATCACCTTATCAGAAGCTTCTGCAGCAAATTCCCTAGGCTACTGGAGACACACCAAAGCCTTCCATCTGCCAGGGCAATGGCAAACACACAATGGGAGTGGGACACAAAGTCATATGGTGAAGAATCAGAAACCTGGGTCAAGAACCAGAATGTCAACTCTGAAGGAGCCTAGAAGCTAAACACCATACCCACTTCTTTGGACAAGATACGGAAAACAAAGCGAATGGGTTCAGGAACTAAGACAGACAAGGACCAAAAGCCAGTCTAGGACTCCCATTGTCACATCGGCTGAGCTGAGAGGGTTACTGAATACGTTTTGACGAGGATGGGCAGAGAACGCGACCCTCGGACTGACAACCTAGGGGCCACGTGAGTGGGCGTCTCGCTGTGGAAACAGTACCGTGGCATATGTTGAGACCCCGGAACACTATAGGTAAGGCACCAAGTCAGCTGGAGGGAGGAGGCCAGGGCAGCCCCCTCACACCCCCGCCCAGCTCCAGGGCCGGGCGGCCCTCACCGCCCCTACCTTCGGTTTCAGGCAATACAGCCGAGGGGCAGACACAACCCCCACAATTCCACGCGGCCACAGCGACAACCAGCTCCCATGAGCAAACGCGCCAGCGACCGTCAGCACCGGTGAACACACGGCTGTTACGTCACTGGCAGCCTCGCCCTATTGTAACCGCTCGGGCATGCCAGCGGCCGCCCCGTTACCTCGACCAGAGTGTGACCCCGCCTCCCTCGTCTCGGTAAGCCCCGCCCACTAGTTCGTCCGGCCCACTTGCTTTTCCTAGCAGTTTCCCGAGCTGTTTTCCCTTGTGTCCTTTTCCCCTAGTGTGACACATCTCTAAGTGATAGCCACAGGCCTGATTTTGCTTCCAAACTAGAATTTCAAAGTTTCTTCTTTGATTTCACTGTCAACAATCTAATTTCTTCTAGCGGAAGGAACCTCAGAGAGAAAATCAGTGGGTGGAAGGTAAACTAAATCAAGCTGTTATGACTCAGTTTAGAAACCGAATCTCAAGCAATAAATAGTCCTTTGAAAATTCCTGCAAAACAAAACAATTGTAAATCACTCGCTTTATGTAATTGTAGATGTTGTAAATTTTTGAAAACGATCGATTCTTTTAAAAAAATGAAAACATCACCTGCAGTTCTAATTCCTCTCTGCCACTAAATGTCTTATGTGTTAAGTACTGCGTATACAATTACTTCTCATAATTTCTGCCGTCCCCTCTTCAAATGGAGAGTCTGAGGCTCAAAGAAGTTAAAGAATTTAAACAAGGGCAAGCAATCAGTGGTAGAACTGTCATTTCAACCTTGATTTGGGTGCTTTCAAAGTCTTACTCTCTTTCCACCACACTACCAGTTAGACCTCCCCCTTACCTAGACATTCTAAATCTAACCAGGAATATGGGGTGCTCTGCTGCCCTCAAATTGTTTATTGTCACAAAGCCAGCAGAGTGGAGAAAAGGATAATCAAAACAGTGTCCAAAGGCTGGAGAGATAGCTCAGTGGAATAGGTGCTTGAGTTTCAGTCCTGGTACCACCAAAAAAAAAAAAAAAAAAAAAAAAGCATCCCTAAGTGCCATGTATTCCCCCAAGAGCTAACAGTCGATCTCTGGAGTTCTTTTTCTTAATACTTTGTGTGAGCTTCCCAGCAGTCAGTTTACCTTCTTGATTGTGTTTATTTCCAGCAGGTAGGAAATTGATTTCACAATCACCAAGCAAACTATGGCTA
Source organism: Ctenomys sociabilis (assembly GCA_004027165.1). Taxonomy (NCBI): domain Eukaryota; kingdom Metazoa; phylum Chordata; class Mammalia; order Rodentia; family Ctenomyidae; genus Ctenomys; species Ctenomys sociabilis. The sequence goes on along the minus strand of PVKA01021374.1, from coordinate 34,166 downwards.
GTAGTTTGGAGAGAAAAAACAAATCTGACAATAGTTGCATGGGTAGTTCCAGTTCCTGAGAAAGGTCTGTATAAAACACTTCCCAGGGAACTAGGTAGGAAAGGACAGGGAACAGCTCACTTTCCCACTGCTCACTTAGGAGACCAATGAGAAAAGCTTGGCCCAGGAATCATTCTCCTATGTAACTGTATATTACAGTCCCTGACTCAAAATGAGGTTACATACCAATAAACTTTCTTGAAAAAGCTATAAATCAAAACTGCCTTTTAAAAAAGCATGTATGTACAGGCCCCGCCCCCAGGGCGCGCTGAGAGGGTGATTTAGATTGGGCTTGGTGGAGCACGCCTGTAATCCCTGTGCTTAGGAGGTTGAAAACAGGAGAATCACTACAAGTCTGATCTATGTAGTGAGACCCTGTAAACCCTGTACTAAATACAAAAATAAATAAATAAAAAATAAAGCATGTAATACACCTGCCATACAGACAAAAGCCCTACAAACACTAGAGTATTAACTGTTTGCCCTCCTGATTGCATGACTAGCTGGGAGCTATGGGAGCTATGGCTGACTGCCCACCATCTCAAGGGAGTGTCTTACTACATTTTACTAGCCTGAGAAAATATCAAAATTCGAAGTACAAATTCTACTGAATTGCACTTTTATATCATCATAAAATAAAAAACAATATAAGACAGGAACTATCATGTGAACAGATAATGTTGAATGAATATTGCATGAGTGGTAGATTACAGAGTGAATATATAAATTATGATCAAGCTGGACACACATTATAAGAAAACTAATAAAGTTTTTAAAAGCCAGGCATGGTAGAACATGCCTATAATCTCAGAACTCTAGGAGACTAAGGCAGGAATATCACAAATTTGAGTGCATCCTGGACAGTTTAGCAGCTTATTGAGACCCTGTCTCAAAAAAGTAAGAGGGGCCGGGGAGATGACTCAGTGGAATAAGCGCTTCCCTGGCAAGCCTAAGGGCCTGAGTTCAATCCTTGGTTCTGAAAAAAAAAAAAAAAGGACAAGGGCTAAGAATGTAGCTTAATATAAAGGTTCTGAGCCAGGTGTGGTGGCGCATGCCTGTAATCCCAGCACTCGGGAGGCTGAGGCAGGAGGATTGTTGTGAGTTCAAGACCAGCCTGAGCTACAAAGTGAGCTTAAGGCCAGCCTGAACTGCATAGTAAGACCCTGTCTCAAAAAAAGACAAAAATAAAATAAAATAAAATGAAGGTTCTGCAGGCTGGGGCTATAGTGGCATAAGCAGCTGCCTGATAAGCACCAAATACTGAGTTCAATTTCTAATACCAAAAAATAAAAATAAATATGGCTCTGGGTTCAATCCCTAGTACCACAAAAATAAATAAGTAGTGCTGTGAGAATAACACCTTTGGAGCCTAGCATGGTAGTACACACTTGTAATCTAAGCACTTGGGAGGCTGAGATAGGAGGATTGCTGAGAACTTGAAGCCAGCCTAGGCTATACGAGTTCAAGGTCAGCTTGAACTGTTTAGCAAGTCCTGTCTAAAAAATTTTTTAAAAGGAATATTATCCTTCAAAATAAAATGAGCTCAAGACTTACAATAAATTACATGAATGTATGAGCCAAGGAGATGTCCAACTGAACACTAAGTCACTAGACTCAAGGAACCTGGCTTCTTCCTTGACACAGATCCAACCCTTTTAGGTATTTGGAGAAGAAAATCTATGTTCCCCAATCTCTAAACCTTAAAAAAATATATCTGCTATGGTCTGAATATTGTTATCCACGCAAAATTTGTACCTTAGAACCTAATAACTAATGCAACACAATTAAGAGTGGAGTCAAACTGGTATGGTGGTTCATGACTATAATCTCAGTGCTCAGGAGAATGAGACAGGGTCACTTTGAGTTTGAGGCCAGCCTGAGCTATATAGTGAGTGTAAAGTCAGTCTGAACTGCATAAAGACCCTGTCTCAAAAAAAAGAGTGAAGCTTTTGGAGAAATGAGATTCATAATTTATAAAAGAAGTTAAAGGGGGGTCAGGGTGATGGCTTAGTGGAATGGGCACTTCTTTGGCAAGCACAGAGGCCTGAGTTCAATCCCCAGTTTTGAAAAAAAAAAAAAAAGAAAGAAAGAAATGATCAATTTGAACATACAAAAATTAAAATCTTTTAGACTGGGCATAGTATTGCACACCTGTAATCCCAGCACTTGGGAAGCTATAAACAGGCAGATCACTATGAGTCTGATCAAGTAATGAGATCCTGAACACCCTGTAGACCCTTCCCTAGAACACAAATAAATAAATATTTTTTTTTAAAAAAAAGAAGTTAAAGGGAGATCACTTGCCCCTTTTGACATAAGAAGCCACAGCAGTAAGGCACCAAGTCACTAAATTGCTAAAATTGGGGCTTGAGCTTGGGATGGTTCTATCTCAGCCTCCCAAAGTGCTCTGATTATAGGCATGTGCCACCATGTTCAGCTCTGATGTTTATAAATACCCAGACTGAGGTGAAGTTTTTTGTTGTTGTTGTTCTGTTTGGCACCAGGAATAAAACTCACGATCTCAAACTTGCCAGGCAGCTGCTGCACCTCTGAGCTATATCTCTGGCTGGTATTTTTTTTTTCAATAGCAGTCCCAGTGGAGTAAACATACCTGGCTTTGTTACTGGCTCTAAGCTCAAGACTCCTCAAATGCTGAAGGCAGTGTACAAGTTTGGTGCAAAGTAGACAATGGCCTCAAGCAATATAAAGGGGAAATGTTTAAAACCCAGAGATCAGAATGTGTGCAGAGGGTCTCTGTTTCCCTGGATAACTACTGGAATTGAGCAAAATAAATTTAAATTTCCCTTTCAAATAATTAAACAACAATAAAGTCTGTCTCTCCCTTACAGCTATAATGGACAGTTTCTAGCTTTCCTCTTCCATTCCCCAGAAAAGCAAAAGTTTGGAAGAATAGAGAGCCTGAGGAATAATCTTCTAGCAAGTCAACATCAGTCAAACCTAAGGGAACCACAGCACCCACTCTAAAGCCCTGCCAAGCAGAGATTCATGTGATCATTTTGGCCTTCCTCAACAAGCAAAATGTGTTGAGCCAATTGTTTCTCCTCTGATCCGGCTTTCTCAGTTAATCTCCCACATGCTGGACAACCTGTTATGTGGATACATTCCCAGCATCAGGGATTGGCTTCCTGCTCTCTCTGAATAAGCCTATAATGTCAAGTGGGGAGCAGGAGCCCTAGCTATCTGTCCCACCTCTGTTGTCCTACCTCCTCTTCTCTGCCCATCCAGCTCTCACTGTATACCCACTTCTAGGACTCAAGATGTGTCATTCACTGGAACAGGTATCCCTTGACTGAAGAGATGAAGCTGTGAAACAGTCCTGCTGGAGTCTTCCCCTGTATGAGCACAAAGTAAAATGAAAGATACCTAACTGTAAACTCTTAAAACAGCTGTGCAAGTGGAATTTTACAAAAATATTAATAAATAGCCCTAAGAATAAGCCCATTCAGTTCAGAATTAGCCCTTCCCTTTTGTAAAGACCTCTCACATTTCAACGGTTTGTTCCAGGTGCCCCTGTGAGACAAGTGGGGCAGATTTTGTCTCATCTTCACAGATAAACAAAGCTCTTCTCTCTAAACTTTTTAGAACTATCCAATACGGTAGACATTAGCTGCATGCAGCTATTGGCTGACATATTTGGCAGCAGTAATTTTAGAACATTTCTGTCATTGTAGAAAGATGTGTTGGGCAACAGAATTTTAGGGGTCCTGAGAGGCAGTACAAAGGCAGGAGTGTTTCCAGAAAAGCTGAGTCAAGTAACCGACATGGAAGAAGCAGGAAGCTAAGAGCCATTCCAGAGGAGGCCCAGAGAAAGTTCTCAACTTTTTTTTTTATGTATTTAGTACAGGGTCTACAGGGTCTCACTACACTGGGCTGTACTCAGATGGAGTGGGCTTCAGCTACCAAGTCAGGGCAGAGAGTAGATGACCTCTCCTCTAGGACTCAAGCATACGAGAGCCTGTATCAGCAGCTATGTTGGTGATAAGCAAGAATTCTAGGTCTCTCCACCCCAAGAGATTTCAAGGACTCCAGGGATTGTACTTTGTTCTGTCTCTGGTTCATTTCTAAAGGCCTCAAAATCAGAAGAGAAAAAAAGTGGGGGGGGGGGAGAAACACAGAATTTTCAGCCTTTCTAAAACAATATGAGTGCTTTGGATGGCAGCCTCCCACTGCTGGAAGGCCTTGGCAGCTCCAAGAGGCTTGGAACAGACAAAGGTCAGTAAATTTAACCTGTATTAATACTCAGCTATATATGCCCTTCTGGTTCAAAGGAAAAACATTCAAAAGAAGATACCTAAGGACAGACAACATTTCAAAGTGTTCTCACCAAACAGCATCCCACTGAGGCCAGAGTAAAGCTCCAAGAACCACAACTCCATCTCCTGAAGCATCTCAACCACACACCTATTCAGGTATACAGACATCTGACAAAGTGCATTGCCTGCTGGCACCCACAAAGGCATGGAATCACAGGAAGACACACAGGCTTAGGGCACATAACAGCTATGGTCCTTTTCTGGTTATTCCCTGCTGCATGACAAAGCATCCCCAAACTTGGTGCCTTAAAACAACAACAATAATTTATTTAGCAGTTTGGGAAGAACTTGGCAGTAGAATCAACTCTACTCCATGCACTGTCAGATGGGACGGCTTGACTAAAGCTAGATGCTCACTCGTGCTTTGGCGGTTGACACTGGCTGTTGAATGGAACCTCAGCTGGTGCTGTCAGCCAGTCACTGACAAGTGGCCTGTCCTTGTAGCTGCTTGTCCTCTTGCTCCATTTTCCAAGGCTGTAACAGAATACCAGCAAACTGGATAATTCATTTTTTTCATCCTGAAATTTGTAAATGTATCTCTGTATAGGCTGAGTTATTTATAATGAACAGAAAGTTAGCTCCTGGTTCTAGAGGCTGGACAGTCCAAGGTCAAGAGGCCACATCTGGTGAGGACCTTCTCTACATCATCCCATGAAGGAAGAGCAAATGAATAAATATGTTCAGAAGACAAAATAGGAGGGAGAAGACTCCTGTTATAACAACTCCCTCTCAATCCCATTTCCTTAATAATGGCATCAATCCATTTGTAAAGATGGAGTCCCCGTGACCTAATTCCTTCTTGTAGGTCTTAGCTCTTAATACCTTGACAATGACAATTATGTTTCAGTATGATCTTGTGCAGATGAGAAAAGGACCAAGAGATAGAGAGGTATACAGCAGTTTTCATAACAAAAGACATTCATCTTTAAAACAAAAACAAAGAGGGACAGCCAAATAGCTCAGTGGATTAAAGCACCTGCTTAGGCAGACTCAGCAGCCTGGTTTGATCCCAGCGTACAGTGCAGGCCCCGCCCACAGGGCGCTCGGAGATGGCAATTGAGACTGGGCATGGTGACGTGTGCTTCTAATCTCAACTCTTTGGAAGACTGAACAAGGCGATCACTATGAGTCCAATCTACGTAGTGAGACCCTGTAGGCCCTTACTAAAATAAATAAATAATAAATAAATAAATAAAATAAATAAATAAATACATACATACATAAATAAGAAACAAAAGTTATGGAGGGGAAAGGGAACAAGAGAAAGAACTGAAAAAGAATTAAGAAATACTATGTACGGGGCCGGGGAGATTGCTCAGTAGAATAAGCGCTTCCCTGGCAAGTGCAAGCACCTGAATTCAATTCCACAAAAAAAAAAAAAGAGTTACTATGTACATGTACTAACTCCCCATAATTAATGTAGTGATTATGTATAGCAATAAAAATTAAAATTAATAAAAAGTTTCAGCATGAGTTTCAGGGAGAAATTCAAGTCATAGCAATCTCCCCCTAATTTTCATAGTTCCTGTATCTGTAAAATGGAGATAGTATTAATATTTATCTATCTCAACTATGGCTATATAGACTAAATGAGATAGAGTATCATGGTTTTACAGTGGCATACATGAGTAGCCCTAGCTATTCATGAGGCTGAGATATGAGAATCATTTGAGCCCCTGGGCAACATAGCAAAATTCTTTTTTTTTTTTTTTTTTGGTGGAACCAGGGATTGAACTCAGGTCCTTGCACTTGCCAGGGAAGCGCTTATTCTACTGAGCCATCTCCCCAGCCCCAACATAGCAAGATTCTACCAAAAGAAAGACTAGTCATAAAATTATATATATAGCATTCAACCTAGTGCCTGGCACATATTGAGTACTGCAAATTTTATAGTGATTTGTACTCCTCTTTTACATGCCTGTTGCCTATGCAGACATCATGCTAGAGACTAAGCAACATTAAATCACACGTATGGGCACATGAGTGTACTTAGAAGTTCACACAGGAGATTCTGCTTTATATTTTTACTTAATATTCCAAGCAATGATCTCACTCTCAGAACTATACACACAGCACACACATTATACATTATCACACCAGGCTGTCTGGGAGCTTTTGTGAAAATATTGCAAGAAAAAGAATTACTTGTGTGGACAAACTCTCCTACTAGAAACAAATGAGACACATAGGACAAAAGTATGGAGTGCCACTGGGACAGAAGATTTGGGGGGATTTTATAGAGAAAGAAATAGAGCATTTCCTGAGCTGAGATAAGTGATTAGTTGAATGTGTTTTGTTTTTGTTTTTTTTTCTCAGAAGCATCTTTATCATTCCATATGCTGGAACACACAATAGGCCAACTCAGGCAAAAATGAGCTGTCCAAAAACAACTAATCATTCTTATTGTTTAACTATCAACTTCCCCTTCCCCATAGCCTGTGCAGAGATGCCCATGGTGGGAAGCACTGGCACCAAGATCATTATGGAACTATGAATCCCATCGAACCATCATTAGAGCTGCTGTAGGGAAATAAATCTTTCTTGGCTTTTGGGACTTGATTGTAGAGCCACAGAAATCCTGTTTCATTCTCCTAACACCTGCTTCTAGGAACAGGGAGGATGAGAGCTGTAAAGTGGGGTAAGGTTGAGAGGCTCTTCTCTAAGGTAAGCCATTCGACCTTGCTCACTGTCCATCCTGGGCAACAATTACAATAACAATAGCCTATAATTAAACAGAACCTTACAACCAGTCGTAGTGGCACCTGCCCTCCATTCTAGCACTGGAGGAAGCTGAGGCAGGAGAATACCAAACTCAAGCCTGGCCTGGGTAACTTAGTGATTTAGAGAGAAGCTGCTTCAAAAAGGAGAAGAGTAAGGCTGGTGATGTAGGGGCTAGGGAGATGGCTCAGTGGAATAAGTGCTTCACTGGCAAGCACTAGGGCCTGAGTTCAATCCCTGGTTCCACAAAAAAAAAAAAAAAAAAGGCTGGTGATGCATGTTCAATGTGAAGGCCCTGGGTTCACCCCCTTTCCCCCAAATGGAGAACATTATAGTTTGTAAATCTTTCTCACATTTCTTATGCCATTTAATTCTCTAAGCAATATGCAGCTTTTGGCTCTTAGAAACCAAAATGAGAACTGAAGATTAAATGTGTTAATATGACACAGTGCTGGGCACATGGCAGTGCAAAATGAAACCTGTGCTTTGGAGCGCCCGTGAAGGATCTAAGTAGACCTCAATCTTGACTTAGCTCCATATCAAGCGCTCATATATTAAAATAGGTTGGATTTCATTTGTCAGAGTGCATCAGATAACACATTTATTACATTTACCTGCAAGTTGCTGTGCTATAAGATAGATACAATAGTTAGTGAACAAACAATATAGAGGTAAATTTAAAATGCAAGGGACCAGGGACATAGCTTAGCAGCACAGTGCCTGTCTGGCAAGCACAAGGTCCTGAGTTTGATTCCTGGTACCAAAAAATAAAAATTTACAGTCACAGCTGGATGTGCTGGCAATATGCCTGCAATCCCAGCACTGGGGAAGCTGAGGCAGAAGGATCACCACAAGTTCAAGGAGGCCAGCAAGGCTCCATAGTGAGTTCAAAGACAGCCTGAACAAAATAGGGAAATCCTGCCTCAGAGAAAAAAAAAAAAAAAGCAACAAAATTCTTTGTCCTTCTGATCACTGAAAGCCAGGTTATATTTTCCCTTGCTCCAAATCGAGGTTGACCTGTAACCAATGGAATACAGGAGACCTGATGTCATCTGAATGTAATCTTAGCCTTTGAGTGCCTCTGCTCTGGTTTCTGAGTCCTTAACTGCTCCATAATAACTGAGACATCCCAACAGAGAGAGAGCGTACAAAGAGAGAGGCACTCGCAGAGCCAAGCCTAACAGTCACCTGTCACTGCCCTGGGGTGTGAGGAAGGCCTTGTGGGTCCTCCAGGTCAGCTCATCCGCCAGCTGAGTGCCCTGAGAGGGCAGAATCTCTCAGTCCAACCTTTCCTGAGTTCTTGACCCACAAACAATCATGAAGTATACAACAAAATGGTTGTATACTGCTTAACCCTTTGTAGGAAAAGACTACAATTCCATATATTAAAGCAACCATTTTGCTGTTTTGTTTTGTTTGAGACAGGGTCTTCCTATGTAATTCAGGCTGGCCTTGAACTTAACTGTGTAGCCAGACTCATAGCTACCCTTGTGCCTCAGCTTCCCAAGTACTGGGTTTACAGATGTGAGCCACCACATCTGGCTGGATATGGTGCCTGTCTCTGGAGAACCTGACCTGTGATGCTGTCAAAAAGAAAAAGAAAAGAAAAGAAAAGGATTTATTGATTTATGTGGTTGAAAAAGGTCAGGGGTAAAGTCCTGAGCTTCAGGCAGAGGTGTATTGTTTCACGCTCCAACTGGGATTATGATCAACATTTAGACTTTCAGTGCTAAAACTAGGAAAGTCCCAGGGAATCTGGAATCCATGCTCATTAGCTCCCACGTATAGCCAGATTTAGCCGTCCGCTCCTTGGCTCTGATTTCAGCGAGATTAGGTAATTCAGTCTTGGGCATTAAACATAGCAAGATGGGGTTAACAACTCCAGATCCTATATTCTCTTAAACTGGATCCCACATGAAAACTACTGTATTTCTCTCATGATTCCAAGAATGGGATTGGGGTTGCTAACATTGATTTGTTTTTCTCAGTATTGGGGATTGGCTTCAGGGCCTTTGCACTGAGCTACATTATCAGGTCCCCCCCCCTTTTTTTAAGACAAAGTCATACTAAATCATTAAGATGCCTAGTCCTGTGTTCAAGTTCTTGATCTTCCTGCTTCGGCATCATAGAATGCCGGAGGATTGAGTCTTATTGGCTCTCATTCATTTGTTTGAGTCATGTGCCTATTCCTTCTTATTGTTGTTTAAGTTTTCTTAGTTAAGATAATTCACATACCATAACATTTTTAGGTATGCAATTCAGTTGTTTTTAGTATATTCACAAAGTCATACATTGTCACCACTAATTCCAGAACATTTCATCATCCAAAGAAAAACATACTTAGCAGCAGTTATTCCCCATTCCCCTTCCCTTCAGTCCTTGACAACCACTAATCTACTTTCTGCCTCTATAGATTGTCTCCTAGATATTTCACATAAATGGAATCATACGACATATGGTCTTTTGTGTCTACCTTTCTTCACTTGGCATATGATTTTTTTTTATACTTAGCATATGTTTTCATGTTTAACATGAATCAGTACCTCATTTCTTTTTATGGCTGACTAGTGTTCTGTTATTTAGATAAACCACATTTCAAAAGGTTGTTTCTATCTTTTGGCTATTGTAAATAATGTGCTATGAATATTTATTTACTAGTTTTTTGTTTATGCATTGGTTCCCAATTCCCTTAAGTGTATTCCTAGAAGTGGAATTACTAGGTTATATGGTAATTTGATGTAAGTCCTCTTTCTTGAATCAATAACTGTGACCTCAGGATGAAATGTTCCCACTGATTTAATGTAAGTTATGTGTTTCACTTCTGGTGCTAAGAATAGTCAATGTCATTAGGATGACATGAATTGAAAAGAGACTGATGTTTGCCAGAAAGAAATGGGGTATAGTTATCAGATGGACAATAGGAGGCAGATTCACTTATAGCCACTGCAAATAGCTACATTTATTTAATGCATGAGCCAGGCACTATATTAGTTTTTTGGCACTGTATTAATTTTATGCCTTATCTCATTTAATCCTCACTGCAACCTCATGAGGCTCCCACTATTATTTCTACTTTACAAATGATGAAATGAGTTTTGGAAAGGTTGAGGTTCAAGTTTATATAGTTGTGAGGTGTTATTTGAATTCAGGTTTTACATCAAAGGAAAGTGTCAGAGAAAAAGAATAGGGGCCAGAGAGATGGCTCAGGGGAATAAGCACTTCCCTGGCAAGCACAAGGGCCTGAGTTCAATCCTTGGTTCAGCCACAAAAAAAAAAAGAAGGAAATACATTATAAGTTGTATCAAAATACATCTATTAGCTAGGAATACAGCTCAGTGTCACAGTGCCTGCCTGGCAAGTGCAAGGTCCTGAGTTCAGTTCCTAGTATAAAAAACAATGTATTAGGGACCTTTGATTTCATTTGCCCAATATCTTTGTAGTTAATAAGAAAGAACCTATGTAACAAAATTTTCCTTTCACAGTAAGAACAGGTTTATATAATTTTTAGAAAGCTGACTTTTTTGTTAGGTTTCCAATTAAGTTTTCCAATTTTGTCAGATACTACATCATTGGCATTGAGATTAAGCAGCTATATTTCTCAGAAAGCCCAATTCTTCTTGTAACCACACATCTTTTTCTAACAGGGCTAGAAATTCAGCTAAATTCTGCTTGTCATAAAATTGGCAAATGCAGAACTCTACACCCTACTCTTAACCTCCTCCAGATATGATTTATTCAGTTTCATCATTTTTTCTTTTTTTTTAACCGTTGTTGTTCTTGTGGAATCCGGGATTGAACTCAGGCCCTTGTGCTTGCCAGGCAAACACTTATTCTACTGAGCTATCTCCCCAGCCCCCCCAGATATGATTTATAAGAGTTCTTATCCCCAGCTCTTCTGTGGTCCTCATGGTGAGGACCTCCAGCCAGGGATCCCTGACTCCCTCTTCTCCGTTCTTGTAGATAAGAGGGAGCCCGGATGGTGTGACATGAGAAGACAGAGGCTGTGAAATAACTAAAGACATAAAGGAATTGAGAAGTCAAATTTCCTTGCCCCCATCCTCAGCTACTGCCCGAAAGGCCAACTCTTGGTGTATTACAACAGAATAACCTCATATTAGATACAGACCATATTAACATGTAAGCCACCTGACTCCTCCTTGGGAGACTGCCTTCTTGCCACATTCTCCTCCACAGGACACATGCTTCTCCATCAAAACAACTTGTATCCCAAGCCTTCAAAAAATTTACTGCCAAGTAGACAAATAAGTGAATACTCTGCAGTTGATTCCAAAGACAGGATGCTCATTTGCATGAGTAGTTGCATATTATTTGCATTATATTTGCAAGTCATTTGCATATCACGTCTGCCCTGTCAAAATGTACATAAATCCTTTATACTTTCACTTTTTTATTTTCTAAAAAGAGATACACCCCCACATCCTGCCCAGACTGTCTGGCAAAGTTACTGGTTGAGTATTCCTACTTTGTGACGAGCCACATGTGCCATACTGGGAAGATTTCAAACTTCAAAAGATCCCAGAGGATCTTGGAACCTACTCTGAGAAACTTCATTTATTTATCAAAAATTCTTTATTGAACATTCATAGTGTGTCAGGCACTGTTGTTTTAGGTGCCAAGGGTGTATCTGTGAACAATGACATAAAAGCAATTGTAGCATTAAAAATTAAATGCTGCCAGGTATGGTGACACAAATGTTATCCCAGCTATTCAGAGGCCACAACAGAAGGATCAAGGATTTAGTCATCCTGGACAATTTACCAAGACCCTATCTCAAAATAAAATTTAAGAAGGACTGAGGATGAGCCCTTGTATGATAGTGCAAGAAACTCTAGGCATTTTAGAAAGTTAGTCAGACCCAGAGCTGGGGAAATAGCTCAGTGTCATAAGCGCCTGCCTGACAAATGCAAGGTCCTGAGTTCAACCTCTGGTACCAGAAAAAGAAAGAAGGAAGGAAGGAAGGAAGGAAGGAAGGAAGGAAGGAAGGAAGGAAGGAAGGAAAGGGAAAGACCCTGTCTCAAATGAAGAATAAAACAAAACAAAGACTGTGGCTATAGCTCAGTACAAAGGCCCCAGTGTCAATATCCCAGTATCACAAAAAAAAGTATTGAGTGGGGATCAAGAATAGCTCAGTGGTACAGTATTAACCTAGCATGTTCAAGGCTTTAGCTCTGGGTTCAGTCACCAACCTCCCTCCAAAAACAATAAAGTTAACTGCTATCTTTTCAGAAGATCATTTGGCACCAACCTAATCAATATATATAAAGTGAACCAAAACACTAAAATCTCCCAAAAGAGGCTGCGGACATGCTCAGCAGTCTAAGTCCCTGCCTGGCAAGCACAAGGTCCTGAGTTTGAACCTGGTTACTACGTGCCGGCCCCAGAACCCCAGGTGCACTGAGATGGCCACCAAGTCCAGGCATGGGGGCGCACGCTTGTAATCCCAGCACTGGGAGGCTGAGACAGGAGGATCACAATCCAGGCTGTTTAGCAAGACCCTGTACCAAGTAAATAAATAAATAAAAGATAAAAAAAAAAAAAAACCTCCCAAAAGTGCTGGGTATTACAGACTGCATTATTACTATTTTTAAAGAAATTAAAACAAATAGTAAACTTCTCAAAACACCTGAGAATGTGGCCTCAGGGATCTGTTAACCCCAGGGTTGAAAAATGCCATGCCAAAGATATTAAATGATTTTAACAGGGGGTCTGGGTTTGTGGCTCTGCAACCACATAAGAGGGTTGTTGCAAAGGCCAGCGGCAGAAAAATCAGTGAAATGCTCCAGCAGGCTGGATATGACTCAGCTGGCATTCATCTGAAATTGAGGGATATCACATACGTAAGTGGCTCCAGAGATTTCTAGTGGAAAACATGTACAGTCATAGGGAGAGGTCACAACATGCAAGGTTTCACATGAAAACAGCCTATGACATGTTTGGGGTTTTTTTTAATATTTTATTTATTTAGTACAGGGTCTCGCTATGTAGCTCAGACTCGTAGTGATCCTCCTGTCTCAGCCTCCCCAGGCAAGTGCCACCACGCTGGGTTTCAGTGGCAGGTTCAGTGGGGGACTGGCATGGCATGTGGTACCAGGGATTGAACTCAGGTCCCTTGTACTTGCCAGCCAAGTGCTTAGACTACTAGGCTATCTCTCTGGCCCAGCACCTTGGACATATTTATGCCAATTCTCTCATATAGTGACAATTCTTCCCAACTCTTCCATCACCTGACTCTCAGTTGACTTCAAATTTTTCTTGGTCTTTTTAAACTCTGGAACTCTGAAGTCTTCAGCCTTTTATGCTGTTGAACAATTCAGTTTCTATTCCCAAGTTTCAGCTGGATATGGCAGCTCACCTCTGTGATTCCAGTGCTCTGAGAGGCTGAGAGAGAAGGACAGCAAGTTCAAGTCCAGCAAAACTTCAAGGTGTGTGGAAAAACAAAAGCCCGTCAGTGCTACCCTAATGGAAAGTTATAAATAAGTTTTTTTTAAAGTCTATCCTTAAGAAAAAGTTGGTAAGAAGCTTAGCAACTCTGTATGAAGAGAAGAGACAACCGTGCAGAGGGAAAATCAGGAACATAGGTGGAAAGAAAGCCCATGGATTCATGGGTTGGACTACAAACAACTTCTATTGGCTTCTGGTCACAGAGTTGTCATGTATCTACTGGTTTAGATGCTCAGAAGTGCCCAGACAGACTCTGATTCAAAGCCCAGGGGATACTAACTGATAGATAAGAGTAATAGAGGAGAGCCTGAGGTTAAGAAATTATCAGAGTGGTAGAGAGAACATAGAGCAGAAACTAAGACAAAAGTTTCAAGAAAGAGGGAGCCAGCAGCATAAAGCACCATGGGCAGGGCTGGTACAAGGAAAACTGCAGAGAGGTCCTTGGATCTAGCAGTTTAGGTGAACTTCTAAGACATTTTTAGTGAGGGCTTGTGGGAGACCATTGCTTACTTATACAAGAGCTATTTTCACTTTTTATTTTTTGGAGGAGGGTTGTTTACCAGGAATCAAGCTCAGGACCTCATGCCTGCCCAACAAGCACTGTACTGCTGAGCTACATCCCCAGCCCTTCCATTTTTCTTTCTTATTAATAAGGACTACTTCCTGCTACACAGACTCAAAACTCCAAATACCCTACTTTGCCCTACTCCCTTTTAAATATAAAGATAGGTGTGTGATGTAGTTCTGGACAAAGGAACTTGGTAGGAAGTCTGGAAACTTCTTTTTTGTTGTTGCTTCTGTGTTTGTTTTGTGGGAGTTGAGATAGGATCTTGCTCTGTAGTACAAGCTGGCCTCAAACTCACTACACTCCTCCTGCCTCAATCTCTAAAAGCTGGGATTACACACATGTGCCACTGTGCCTGCCTGGAAGCTTCTGAAATAGATTTTTCTCCCCAGTAAAAGATAGAAACCTTCAGACCCTGCCCTCCTACCTTGGAAGTTGTCATACAAATTGACACTATGCAGAATGATGGTAGCTATCTTAGAACTATGCTAAGACAAACCCAAGAATGTAACAAATGCCCTGAGAATGGCAGAGAGGAAAAATGAGAAAACTTTGAACCTTTTTGTTGTTAGGGGGAATGTATGTGCTGTAGACTGAACACAGGGCCTTCATACTGAGCTATATCCCCAGCCCTTTTTAGGCTCAAACTTCTGAGCCTCCTGACACAGCCTCCCAGAATGCTAGGATTATACACATGTGCCACTGAGATAAGAGATCAGAGCATGGTGAATCTAGCAGGGGAAGTAGACAGGACCTATTAATTATAAGATTCCAGACAAATGCATAGAACATTTCCCAAATCCCTGCATGTGGACTTCTAGCCAGAGCTCAAGCAGGTGTTTTGGTTTGTTTGTTTTGGCAATTCTCTAATTTTATATCATAGTTCTTGTCCATATTCACTGTCTGGAGATGTTTGAGCATGGTAACAGGGATGTATTTTATCAAAGTATACAGCTTGTTTGATGAATCTTCATCCTCATACAATTTCCTGGACAATCATACGTGATGTATTAAGCGATATCCCTTATTCCTTTGATCCAGACAGTTTTGTTGAGCCTAGTGTCAATGTGCATGTCTACAGTCCCCATCTCCATCATAGCAAACTTCCAGACCTCCTTAAGTGCCCAAGGACTGTGCTTCTTGAAGCCCACTCTATGGATGTGCTTGTGAATGTTAATTGTGTATTCTCGAGTCACCACCTTGTTGATGGCAGAATTGGCCCTTCTTATTATTATTTTTTTTGCAGAACTGGGTATTGAACTCAGGTCCTTGCACTTAACAGGGAAATGCTTATTCCACTGAGCCATATCCCCAGCCCAGAATTGGCCCTTCTTGCCACCCTTTTCTGTGAAAACCATTCTTCCAGGCCCAAGCGAGCAGGTTTTTGATAGGATGGCTTAGGTCTGTCATCAGCCTGAGATATGAGATGCCAGCACTGCCTCCAGACCTGTAGAAATCCTCTCATTGTCTCAAGATTTGGAAAACATACAAGTCCATAAGCAGCAAGAGGAATTTGCTATTATTACTTTCTCGTGGTAGCTTGGCCCACTTTCTCCAGGGTGTCCTCTTTCTGCTTTTTTTTCCTTTTACTCAGCCCAAGCTTGCTCTGCAGATCCAGTTTCTCCCTCATGCTTCACTTTTTCTATCTGAAATAAACATGACAATTGCTTTTTGTTCCTTTTTTCAATTGTTCAATTTTAAAGCTTGAAGAACCTGGGATCTAACTCCAGAAGGGGTGGTGAGCAACCCAGGACTCAATACCATTTAGTTTTAGAGTTACTTTTAGGAGCTACCCAATACCACCACCACACCTGGTTTAAAATCTGTGTTATCAGGCAGCCTACTTGTAAAAGAGGCTTAACAACTAAACATTACTAGGTTCTGAGTTGCTTGCCTCTCTTTCTGGAGTTGGAGTCCAGCTTTTCTTTGTTTTTTTGTTTTGTTTTGGTTTTTTTTTTTTTTTTTTGTCTTTTTGAGACAGGGTCTCACCTATGCAGTTCAGGCTGGCCTTAAGCTCACTTTGTAGCTCAGGCTGGTCTCGAACTCACAGCAATCCTCCTGCCTCAGCCTCCCGAGTGCTGGGATTACAGGCCTACGCCACCAGGCCCAGCCCAGCTTTTCTTTGATGCAGGGTTTCACTATGCAGTTGAGTCTGGCCTTTAACTCACTTTGTATCTCAGGCTGGCCTTGAACTTTCAGCAATCCATCCTCAACCTTCTGAGTGCTGGGATTAATAGGTGTGCACCACCATGCCCAATCTTGACTCCAGGTTCTCTTGTCTTGAATAAAGAAAATGGCGTGGGGCCAGGGAGATGGCTCAGGGGATTAAGTGCTTCCCTAACAAGTGCAAGGGCCTGAGTTCAGTCCCCAGTTCTGCAAAAAAGAAAGAGAGAGAAAATGGTTTGAAAAGTGAGGGGTAGGCTGGGAATATAGCTCAGTGGCAGGCACCTGCCTGGCAGGCACAAGCACGTGAGTACAAAAAAAAACAAAAACAGGGCAATAGCTCAGCAACATAAGTCACTGCCTGGCAAGCACAAGGTCACAAGTTTGATCCCCAGTACTTAAAAAAAAAAAAAGAAAGAAAGAAAAAAGTGGCTTCCTGAAAAGTGAGAGGTAAGGGGTATGGGAGAAACCAGCTTTGTAAAGTGAACCTAGGCAGAACAAGAAAAAAAGCAAAAATAAAAGTCAGATCTAGGCCATCCTATTGAAAATCTACTTTTCCAGAGAAGTCTACTTGCAGGATTTTGGAACCTATTCTGTACATGTTTCCAGGATCTTGTAATTAGCAGGTCGTGCCTACTTCCCCAGCCAGTTTTGGCATACCCTACTGTCCTATCCCACCTGGTCTTTTTATTGGCATTACTAAATAAATACATTAGCTAAACCCAGAGGCACCTATCTCTGGGCTTTTTGCCTTCATGCTGAGCTACATTCCTAGTATTCTCATTTATTTTGGAACAAGGTCTAGGTAAATACCAAGTTACCTTGGCTTGACCCCTGCTCTAGATCCTCCTGCCTCAGCCTCCCAAGGTACTAGGATTACAGGTATATGCCACAATGTTAGGCCATTCTGATTTTCTGTTTTCTCCCTTCCTTCCTTTCTTTCTTTTATTCATTTGTTTTCCTTCTTTCTTTTTTTTTTTTTTTTTTTTTTTTTTTTTTTTTTTTTTTTTTTTTTTTTTTTTTTTTTT
>PVKA01021373.1:0-38792 GCA_004027165.1 Ctenomys sociabilis | reverse complement strand
GAGAGGAGAGCCTCAATGCTGTGGAATTTAATCTTAACAAATTGGCCAGACTCTTAGAGAAGTGATTGGAACGTGGGAGTGCTACACTCAGCAGTAAATTAATGCTCTAATGTGCATAGCTCAGTGTGCTGTTAGGAGAGCACCAAATCAGAAGAGGAATGTCACTTGGAACTTGCCTTTAAAGGATAAATCTCTTCCCATGTTTCCTGCTGCCAAGAAGGCACCACTATTAGCTCTGTCATGTTTCTGCTTTGGAAGCCAGTCAGCCATGAACTAAAATAAACCACTCTTTCTTTAAAAGGCAGGTGTCGCTGGGCATGATGGTGCATGCCCAGCACTTGTTTAAGGTAAGGGAATCACCATGAGTTCAAGGCCATCCAGGTCTACCTAGTGAGCTCAGGGCCCAACTGAACTACATAGCAAGACTCTGTCTCAAAAAACCAAAAATATTTTTACAAAATTAAAATAAATACGGGCCGGGGACATAGCTCAGTAAAATAAGTGCTTGCCTGACAAGTGCAGGGTCCCGAGTTCAATCCCCAGTAGAGCAAAAAAAATAAATAAATTCCAAGTCAGGTATTTTGTACTAGCAACAGAAAAGCTGACTAATACATTAGTTAAATTATTGACTGTGGAATTCCTAACTTATTTTAATACAACTATGATTTTATAGATAACCACTTATTGTAGATCAAATCGACTTATTAGGTTATGACTCTTGACAGCCTGATTAATACCTATATTTCTATAATCTATATTATTCTTGCCATTTTGAAAGAGGATACATTTAGTTAAGGCAAACACAAATTCTGCCTATCTTGTATTAGAATCAAATCGACTATATGTTGTAGGAAGATGAGTGGAGTCTGGAGATTGACACTTCATTAACTGTATGGCCCTGCTCCCTCCTCTATATGTTAGAAATAATAATATAACTGTGTTAACTATTCTTTAGAATTATAATAACCAACTAATAAATATGTGGAGTGCTCATAAGTTGAAATATGATTTACAAATTTTTTTGTAAATGGGTAGGTTTTATCTTAGTTACTTTTCTTGTGGGAAAACAATAAAACACTCAATACCCAACATTAGAGGAGAAAGTTTATTTAGCCCACAGTATGTAGAGGTTTCAGTCCACTGCTGGCTCCAAGAGAGGAGGCACATGGCAGAGGAGCAATCGTTCATGGCAGCCAGTGGTACAGTGCTTGCCCAGGACAGCAGAAGCAATAAAAGAGAGGAGCAGAGAGAGGGGGGCAGACAAGCCTCTTTTTGCACCTTTTATCTTATCCAAATTGCTGAGCCAATCCAATCAGTGGACTGATTTAGGAATCACCCACACTTAATCCCAGAACTCTTAATTCCAGCACTGCACTATGAATCAATTACAAACTCTAAATTCAGCTGCCCTCCCCCAACTTTGGCATGGAAAAAAAATCTAAAAGTGTGTGAGGCTTTGGGAAGGCATCTAGACACAAACCATAACAGGTTTTAATAGAATAGTTTTAATATTAACTGAACAAAGCAATGCTAAATAAATGATTTGGAATAAACTTTATAAGTACTCCTTCAGGATAGCTCATAGATGAGTAATATTTTAAGGATCAAATAACCTCTTTCTCAGACAGGGATATACCTCAGTGGTATAGCATCAGCCTGGCAAGTGCAAGGTCCAAAGTTTGATCCCTAGTACTGAAAAAAAAAAAAAAAGGACCCTTTTCTAAGGACTTTATTTAGGACATCTTTAACAAGTGGGTCATATTTTTATATAAATAAGCTCAAGCCCAAAATAGAAAAACACCCAATTTAACTTCTTTCTATAAGGTAAAATGAAGACTATTACATGATAATGCACAACATTATTTTTGCTTTCTAATTACTTCGCTTGGCATATTTTTTAGCACTTTAGAGATTGCTATTGTTGTTTCATTTTGTTTTGTTTTGGTATCAGGTTATCTATAGTTCTGTGGAATGGGTATTTCTACATAATCAAAACTAACTGATAAATTTCTGGTTCTGTTTCTTAACAGTTATCAAATCTATGGATTTCTCACCCAACAAAATATACCTTTACCTACAAAGAGTAAATGGTACAGAAAAATTTTTATCAATATAAAATGAAAGTTTTACAAATGGTTCTTTTTGATGCCATTGACACAAAGTAAATGACTATACTAAAAACAAAATATCCAAATTGTTTCAAGTTTAAACCAGGTCATTTCATCAGATCTCAGAAAAACCTGCTTATAAAAGTAACTTGAACAAAATGTAATTAATCTGTCAAGTGAAACCTCTTAAGAGACAAAGGAAAGTGATACCTTTATTGCTATATCAGGTATATTGCTCAGTGAATCCTTCACCAGTTATTTTAAGTTACAGTATTTGCTAATAGTAATGATAAAAGTCATTATAAAACTATTATCTATTATTTCTTTTCTGGTTATATCTTTAAATAGCCAAATGTAAGAAACAGTGAGAAGGAAAGAAGATTTAACACAGAAATTCTAACACTGTCTATCAGTGATACTTGAACACAAATAAAATGAGGACTATATGAACCAAGAACTTAGTCAACAATGTTCTTGGAAGCTGGGGAAAATGATGCTACAACCACTATGAGGTTTTTAGCCTTTGTAGAATTACACTCCAAAATTCCTAAATGTGACATAAAATGTATAAGACACATTACTAGTACAACCATCATAATGTAGTTTTATCAAAATTAATGTACGCAAAGTATCAATTATAGATTTAAAGTTCAGTTATGCTGTACTAGATAAGCAAATTCAATCCATTTAACTATGCTTCTTTTTTTCTTTTTTTTTTTTTATGAACCTGGAAAAGCTGGTTGTCTTTATTTACAAGGTATCAAAAATATAAAAACTGTACAAAATGCAACAAAGGCAAAAATTGGCAGTGACTTGGTCTAAATCTTAGTTTTCCAAAGCAAGGCTCAGTACTGGAGGTAAGCAACTGAAATGTCTGTCTGACTGACTTCAAGTGTTCTAGGTTTTATGTAGCCATTTTAGCTGAAGTGGAACACGAAACTACGTTTCTTCACCTGGGTTTAAAGAGTGTACTCAAACAGGTATAAATCTAAGTCAAGCTGTTAGTGGATGGTGGTACTTTGTCTGAATCTTAGGAAGGAAGTGCGGTTTACCCTACCTAGTTATATACATACCACTAATCAGGCCAAGAAAAGTATTAAAAATGTTAGTGGATCATTTAACATAGTACTTGAGTGCCGTACAGTAACTTCATTTTTTACAGCAGAAGCATACATGCTCGTAGAATTCTTCAGCTAAAATTCAGGATGGTACTACCATATTTCTTAATTTGAATTTTGAAGCAGGATGACTTTTAAATCAATTTTTTCTAAACATAATAAATTAAAATAGCATTGAACAGAAAATGCATAGTTTCACACAATCCAAAGCATCATAAATGTTCCCTCCACGAACATACCACCTCTTATTCAACTAACAGAAATTAGTTGAATGTGGTTGCTTATAGAAACGTGGAGCTGTCCTGTTCAGATCTTCCAAGCAGCATACTTCCAGATTCATATAGACAAAAACATTCTTTGTAGCTTAAATATTAATCACTGAGGTATTTGCTTTTTAGACTCCCTTTTTTCAAAACAGTAGCTTCCAAAGTCTTAATACCGATGGTTTATTGTGGGCTGTAAGCTCCTGCAGCTAGAACCAGGTTTCTTCAAGTAAAATGGAGGTGTACCACCGGTGTCGACTTGGTCATATATGTACCCAACAATAACTCCTGTGAATTCTCTGGTAAATTTATATGCCCAGTGGCTGTGGTAAAGTCATCAGTCTCTAAGTCTTCAAATGCTTTGATGGCATCCCACAACCGGACCGTGTTATCCATTGACCCTGATGCCAAAATTTCACCATCTCTACTAAACCTAAGTGAACAGACTGTATCAGTGTGGCCTTTTAATTCTCCAACCATCAAACCATGTCCAATATCCCAAAGGAGTACTCTGCCATCTGTTGCTCCTGTAGCCAGGAATCTCCCATTGGGAGAAAATGTCAAGGAATGAATTGGTCCCTTGTGTCCAGTGAAGATCCTTACACAGTTACCATTCAGAACATCCCAGAGCCTCACAGTTCTGTCTGCAGAGCCCGTAGCAACATAATTGGAGTTTGGATGGAATCTGGTACAGTTTACATCAGCAAGATGGCCAGCAAATATCCTTAAAGGCTGATAATGATCGGTAGCCCAGAGCCGAGCCACTCGGTCATGGCCTCCGGACACAAAATAATATCCATATGGAGAGAACTGTGTGTCCCACACTGGGTAATTGTGTCCTTTATATCCCACCAAGCAAGTAAACGTCTGAAGGCTCCACAATCTAACAGTTCCATCCTCTGAAGAGGAAAGCAGATAGTTCCTATCCAGACTGAAGCTGGCTCCATAGACAGGCCCACTGTGACCATACAAAATCTTCAACTCACTTGCAGTTTTCTCATCCATGATTCTTTCTAAGACATCATCTGATTCTTTGTCTATGAGGCTAAGATCTGCTGCTTGTTTGACACTGCGAAGCTTTTTGGGTGTCACAGACCACACTCTGACAGTTGAATCTGCAAAACCTCCAGCAATCAAACTAGAATCATCAGTGACATCCACTGCAGTGAGCCCCTGGTAAGCATTAAGGAATGTATAGAAACAAATGGAGGGTAAGCAGTCTGGTCCTAGGCGCACTCGTTTGGTGGTTTCTTTCATATTCATTATCCTATCCAACTTATCCGAATCTTTTAACTCAGGCAGAGGGATTCTGTTTTGAGGTGGAGCATTGGGATCTTGTTTTTTGCTTTTGGATCCAATACTATCCTTTTTAGGCTTCTTCTTTTTAGGTTTTCCTTCTTCATTTTCTCCTTCTTCATCCTCATCATCCAAAGGAACCTCAATTTCTGGTTCTTTTAATAAACCAAAAAATACCTTTGATTTGTTTGCCTCTCGTTTAGCCTCTCCTGCCAAACTTCCCACCATCGCATCTATCTGCTGCTTACTACGCGGCATCCCATCAAAGATGTCAATGTAGAGGTGCTCCTGAACTATGTTCCATATCTGATTGTTCTGTTTCTCCTGAAGATGCCTCTTCAAGAGTTGGTACGAGTCACGGGAAATACGCAGAACAAATTTACTTGTTCGAAAATCCAACATGGTTTCATTCCCTTTCATGTGTTCCTTTTTGGTAAGACTAGATAATACTCGAAGGTCATCCTGGTAATAACATTCCTGATCTCCATGGAACTTCTCAAAGAACGATTTTGCTTCATTCTCATGTTGATTATAGACTAGCTCCAAGTACATGTGTACAAATAGAGGATAAAAGAGCTGGGATAATTCTGCTCGATGGCAGTCCAAGGAACATTCAGTGAAGTGCTTCAGTCCACTATAGTATTCTTCATACATTGTAGGGTCTCCTTGTTGATTGTAGGCGGAGAGGACAGCACTGACATCCGGCTGGTCTTCCACAGCTACACTGCCAACTTTCCCCGGAGCCGAAGACCCTGAGGCTGAGCCCGAGACGGCGCCAGCCCCCGGAGCGCCAGTCCCTGGAGGATCCGGGACCACCGGGCCGGAGGCTGCGGCCGAGACCCGGCTGAGCAGCGCGCTGGCTGCCTCGGCGCCGTCCGGTTCTCCCGGGGCTGTGGAGCCCGCTGCCGCCTCCTCCAGCAACCGGGCCTCGCGGCGCAGCGCCTCCTCGGCCTCGCGGAGATTGCTCTGCCGTAGGAACTGCAGCACCGCCAGGAGGGTCTGTCGGTCGTGGGCAGCGCCGGCCTCTGGGGCGGCGGCGGCGGCGGCGGCGGGCGCCGGGACAGCGGCGGGCACGGCCACCGCGGGTTTGGGGTTCCCGCTATCCGCGCCGGCCGAGGACGCCGCCGCAACGCTCCCGCCGCCACCGCTGGGGCCGTTGTTAGGAGAAACTATGCTTCTTATAGTCAATACCACTTTGACTCCCTGTCATAGTCAGTAGTAAAGAATCTCTTTTCTATAGTGTAGCTTCTGGGTGACTTTCAGGGAAAGGCCAAAAGAAAACAAAATACCAGTCAAGCCAAGAGACAAGAAGGCACAGTCAATAATCAGGACACTCTCATTTCTAAGGCCCATTTCCAAGAAAAAGTATAAAGGAAATATAGGCCAGTTATTTCATGAAACAAAAGCAAAGCAATGGAGAATCAGGCATTGCATCAGAATTCTTCAAAATATTGCAAAGATAATCACATAGGTGTACTAAAATGAATAGTCTCATAAGCAAGTTACATAAACAATGTAACAATTCACTATTTTTATATTTTTCTCAGTATATAGAATGCTATTATAAGTAAGTGAGTTAAATAGATTAACATTTGTAGAGATGCTGAGTCTCAGGTGAAGCTTCCACATAATCTTAAAAACATTGTATCTTAAATTGGAATAAGTTATCTTTGATAGTCCAACCCCAAATACTTAAATGAGAATGCATATATTCAGATCTTGTACTCACTGTGGAAAACAGTCTAAGAAGTATAATCTAAAACTAAATTTATGTTAAGTCTGATTTTTTTCCCCACACATAAAATCGGGTCTGAAGAATTTGTTCTTGAACTGCACTCAGCCCCTACCTGTTAATTCTCTCTGAGAACTACCTTCAAATGCCTAGATAAATTTGCCTGAGATTAAACCGGCTCACAGGGGCACCTTGCATCAGGTGACTCATTGATGTCAAGGCCCCAAGACCTGGCCACCTTATTTTAGCCTAAACAACTCTAAAGCAACCTTCTTATGTGGTAGACAGGGGCCTCTGTTATGATTACATCTTAGCCAACTCATCCTTTGGCCCAAACCTGCTTCCTTCCTTTCCCTCACAATTTTAAAATACATGGATCATTAGCAACCTTCTGGCATATTAATCTTTGCTTTCAGGAACCAATCTGTCCCTATTGCATACAAATCAAACATACCTACATGCACAGCCTGTAACACAAACCATATCTAAAGACTGTACTCCAGATTATATACCATTACCTAAAATTCTGGGACCAGAGGCAATTCACATTTTTTACTTTTTGATTTTGGAGTACAAACCCAAAAGAAGTATCTTAGGAATAAGACCCACACCTAAAAACAACATGCATTTATATTTCACATATACCTTAAACGCATAACCTGAAAGTAATTTTATCCAATATTTCTAGTGCACCTGTGCTTTGACAGTGACCTATCACTTTTCTCCACTTGTCAAGTCATATGAGGGTGCAAAGAGCTTTGGGTTATTATAGCATATACGTCATTGTTCAGAATTTTTACTTGTTCAAGAGTATCTCAGTTGAATATTTTGGTTTTCTAGTCTTTATAGGAGAGGAAAGCATGGGAGGCACAGAAATAAATATTAAGAGACTGTGAGACAGCAAATGGTAAAAAAAAAAAAAAAAAGAGGAAAGAAGGCAAACGATGGAAGGATGGAAACTGAGCTACAGATCAAATAAAATAATTGTTTCTGTTGTATAATGGATATCTGAAATCTTTCCTTACTCTAACAATTTAATTTAATATAAAATAAGAGCTGTTCTTGAAAAATGTATGGTATATTGGTCAGTTTTCTCAATTGAGACAGAATAATCTGACATACTAAAGGTTTACTTGGCTCAGGATTTCCAAGGATTTAGTTCATGGTTTTCCGGCTTCAAGGCAAAAAAATGGGAGTGCAAAGACATGGCAGAGTGAAGCCACTTAGATCATGGTGGCAGGAAGCAGAGCAGAGAAACAGTGCCAGAGAGGATGAGGTCAAGGACCAGATAGAGACTTCAAGGCCACACCTCCATAACCCACCCAGAAGTACACTTCACTACTCCCCTACCTTGCTCCCAAGATAACCAAGTTAACAAGCTTAACTGTCATACAAGGTTAATATGTTCTTTTGGATAACACATTGTAAAGTATACAGTTTATTTGGCCATATGATAGATGGCAGAAATAACATGGCTAAGGTTGCTAAGAAATGACATATGTACAAGTATTTTAGGTTGTTAATAAGGCAAAACTCCATTTCATGTTACTAGGAAACAATTTGTTATAAAAATTCAAGCCTGACATGGTCTTGTCTAGCTGAAGAAATTATCCTACTCTGTATCATAGATTGAACAAGTTCTTAAGGAATAGCCCAAGTTCCTTTTTAAGAAGCACTTTTGGGGCCAGGGAGATGGCTCTGTAGAATAATGCTTCCCTGGCTAGTTAAAGGGCTTGAGTTCAATCCCTGGTTCCAACAAAAAAAAAGCAGTTTTATATTTGTTCAAATAAAGTTCATATCAAGTTTTTCAAAATCTTTCATTTGAATAGTCTAACTGTGTAATGACATCAATAATAATTTGTTACAGTTGGGATAGATAACAATGTGCTTCTACATAATCCTATGAGAGGCAAGATTTGCACTGATAGTGGTTGGACAGGATATTATGTCGGCTTCTAGTACTATGGCCACCCACTAGGAAAATAATTATTGAATTTTTGATATAACTCAGGTATAAAAAATAAGTAAACAGCTACACTCTTAATTTACTGATAAGAGACATCTGCTATAATAATGTCTGTAAGTATAATATCATGCATGCACCTTGTATGATACCAAAACAGTATGAAAACAGTTTGCAATGTATTAATTTATCGAATCTGTCTTGTTAAGGTGTCTTAAAACTGTCTGATTGATATTTGTACTTCAAGAAAATAAAAAATAAATTAAAAAAAAGAAATAAATTTTCTAAAAAAAAAAAAAATAATAATAATAATTTGTTGTCTTTGCTTTTTGTTTGCCCTAACCAATCAAATATCTATTGAAGCAGTTAAGTTATAGGAACTTCCATTTATGCACCACTTCATCAGCTATGGTACAATAATTTCATAATCTCAGTTATTCTTAAAATAAAAAGGTAAAGCACAGCATTATAAAAAAAAACTACCTTTGAAATCTAACACACATTTTAATTATGGCAAAATACATATAAATGGGATAAACTTGATTTCATAATCTATGTATTAAAAGATTTACATAGAGCTGGCTGGATAAAATAGACCATAGAATATTAATCCCTGAAGTGGATCATTAGACTGTTATTCCAAACTAAACAATAAATCATGTGAAGTTCTCTGACCTACAAAATAACATTTTCACATGGTTCAAATTAAAGGGCACACAAATCTCAGAAAAACTATCTTTATTTTTCTGTTTTCATTTTGTTGTGGTGGGTGGATGGTTGGTTGGTTGGTTGGTTGGTTAGTTGGTTGGTTGGCTGGCTGGCTTTTCTCTAAGCATCTAAGTCATCCTTATGTTCTTATGCAGCTAAACCATTATTCACTATTATGATTAATTTTAAAAAATAAATGCCAGAATCTGAGTAAAGATCTATGAATCATGAAGCCACTCAGATTTAACAGAAAGCAATTAGCACATCAAGAACTTTAAGAATGCATTAGGTATATCATTATCACTATAGCCCTAAGAGCTGCTTTGCTTTTGAGCCTACATTTCTCCACAATGACACATTTTCCTTTGCTGTAATTAATTCTAGACTAACATATGCCACATTGGCCTTACCCCCAGACCCCCTGAGCTGGCCAGCAAGACCAGACATGGTAGCAAATGCCTGTAATCCCAGCGCTGGGGAGGCTAAAAACAGGAGAATCACCACGAGTCCAAGCTGTGTAGTGAGACCCTATACCAAATACATAAATTAAAAAATTTAAAAAAAAGAAAAAGAATAGATTAATATATTAATAGAAGGAACCTGAACCTATAACAGTATATAGCCATCTAGATTCCACAGCTGAAAACAGAACTAACTTCATTGAGAAATAAAGGCTGCTCTTTATGCATATGTTTGAGCAGCAGATAGTTTTACATGGAAACGAGGTGAATATAAACTCTTCTGGAAAAAAAAGAACATACATGAAGGTCAATGGGCCACAAATTCTATATTTTTGCATAGAAAGGAATAAAAATTTGTGACTTCGGTACATTAAGTTCCAAAATATTAAGTATCTATATGCACTTACAATAACTTTATCTTCAAATTTTCTCAAATATTTGGTAACTTAATTGACCCATCTCTAAAACTTGTGCCATAACAAAATATCAGAAATAGAGTAAAACCAACAGATACAGGTTCGCATCTTTGGAGGGTAGAAGTTTGAAATCATAGACATTCTTCTTCTGAAACACATAAGAGAATCCCTCTTTGCTAATTCTGGCTATACATACCCAAAGGCAGACTCTAGTATTCCTTGATTCGTACATGTATCAATCTACTCATCATTCCAACATCACAAAGCTATCTTTCCCTTACATCTCTCTGTATCTCTTATTTTCTTCTTATATAAAGATATGAGACATGGAGTTAAGAGTTCAAATTGTACCAATATGAGTCATCAAGATTAATTATACATGCAGTGGCATTATGTCTAAGTAAGGTCACATTATGGGGTATTGGGTGCTATAATTCAATGTACATGTTCTGATTATCACGTTCCAATAAATACCTTAAATAACAAATGGATGTTTCAAATTGTTCTACTTCCAAACCATAGGCATTTTGGGACTGCGATAGTTTAGGTGTCCTCTAAAAATTAAAATACATTCAGAATCATTCTATTGTCTTGACGAAAAGCACCTAGCTTTCTCCTATCCAGATAATCTCCCTTTTTAAAAAAAACAGATAATCTCCTTATAAAATATTCATTTACTGAGTTCAATCCCCAGTACCTCAAAAATAAATAAATAATTAAAAAAATTAAATGTTCATTTGGCTAACCTTGGTGTTGCCTCCTAAATATAAATTTTCATTTTTTACATTAGGGTTAAGCTGAGAATTTTCAAAATTTTAAGTTCTGCTTCCCTTTTTATTTTAAATTCCATTCTTAATCTGTTTCTCTCAATGTTAACTCTGAGCAGTCAGAAGAACCCATTGTGCACCCTCAACACCTCTTTTAGTCATTTTTTTCCACCAAATACTCAATTTGATTTTTCAAATTTTAGAATTCCCACAAAAGACAAGAAAACAAACACAATTTGGCCAACTTCCTTGCCCATTTCATAGCAAAGATAACTTTTCCTTCAATTTCTTTTTTTTCTTTTTTAACTGTTTATAAACATTTGTAATTTTATTAAAAAAAAAAAAAAGCCCATCACAACCATGAACATTATTGCAGTTAGAGGCCCTCTGCATTCTCTACAATGATAACTGAGTATGCTTACAAGGGTCCCCACTGTTAAATCTTATTTAAACAACCATCTTTAAAAGAAGGGAAAAAGAAGTCAGCACACTACCATTTAACTTGTTTAAATGTTTCTTCATAAATGGTGAAAAATATACTATAGTACAGACAAGAACTAATCATAATGTAGCCAACATTATAAATATGGAATTGTAAATTTAAAACATTTTCTGTTTTAAAAAATAAGTCTGGTAGTCAATGCAGCTCTGTGGGGTCTCTGCGTCTAGTAGGGTCTCTGTGCTCCTGATGGTGCACCCCTTTATCCATGTTTCCAGGTTCTCCATGTCCACCTCTTCTCATTTGTTTTGTCAAAGGTCTTGGAGGGCTCCTGACCCACCTTATCTTCCTTTGCCAAAGCAACCTGGGTCCATGCCATGGCCACCACAGGAGCCACCTCTGAACCAGACCACTGCAGTCCATGAGGCCACCTAGTGCTCCCTGCATGCCACCAGGATCACTTCTGCTACAATCACCATAGGAGGTGGGAAGGGCGGCAGGGGGAAGCATTCAGGTTTTGGACCCTTACACTGGTGGCATTCTGTTCTCCAGGTGAAGCTCTGATTTCCAAAATCCAGATTGGGACACTGACAATGTCCAGCTCAGTGTTGGGTGTTTCCTCCTCTAGAGAGGTTTCCACAGGAACCCCGGAGGCTTCTTTAGGGAAGTTTTCTCTGTCTCCTCCATGGCCTCCAATATGACCCATGGATCTCCAAGGACTGGCTGAGCTATGTGAACCTCCACAGAGTATTGGTGGCATCCCTCTGCCCTCACGGGGCGCCATGCTACCCCACATGCTGTTCATTGGAGGCTTCTTCCAAGCAAGGCAGATTTTAAGTTTGCATCCTTGAACATTTTTCCCACCTAACCACTCCACAGCATCTTGGCAGTCAGTGGATATTCATAGACACTGTGGCATCACCTTTGGGCTTTCCTGTCCAGGTAGATGTAGATCATGGGTTGCCCAGTTTTCTTGTTAATTTTAACAACCCCACATTGCTTAAAGAAGTCTTCCAGATTGAGTGTTACATTGTCATTTAGTCCTCTGACATAAATTGCACTTTTGTTAGAGTCTTCATCAGGACCTATGGGAGGCCTAGATCAAGATCTGGTCCTTCACCCATGGATTCATGAGGCTTATTGAAGCCACCTTGCTCTCTAGAGCCCATTTCACTGTGTCTTCCTCCCCACAACCTCTGCATATGCTTCCACAATCAAATCTCCCTCTTCCTTATCACTCATGCTCCAATTTTCTCCTAGTCAAGAAAATCCTCCAGACACCTGCCCATGAACACCCATGCTACTGGGGTGGTCCTATCAGAATGAACTCTGCTGCCCATAGCTTCTGCTTTCTTGGCCTCACTGATTTGGAGCCTGGCTGTAGGATCTGGTCTGGGAGGCATAACTAGTGGGAGGCTACTGCCCATAGCTGCTTTGTTGACCATAGCTACTCTGTTGTCCATAGCCACTTAGCTGCCCATTGGTGTTCTGCTGAGAGTAACTTCTCTGATCATAACTAGTGGGCTGTGTAGAGGAATAGCTGGTAGAAAGATAGGACGGAGTACATGACTGGCAACATTGGGTAGCTCCTAGGAATCTGGGGATAACTGTAGTTACTTTATCCACAGCCTAGGATAGGCTGGTTATGACCCCTGTGCTAGACTGAGGTTGATTAATCTCAGTAGGCTTGTTATCATCCTGTGGCCTTGCATATGCAGCAACTGCTGGCTGCTGCCCATAGGCTGGGTAAGCAGGCTGAGTACTGTATGCAGACTGAGCTGCATAAGAAGCCTGGGTGATGGTGACTGTAGCAGTGGTGGTATCATAAGCACCAGTGCCATACCCCTGGATAGGTTGGCTATATGCCCAGGGGCAGCTAGAGCAGTATAACCAGTGGGAAGCTGTCCCTAAGAAGTTGTATACAAAATCTGCCCATAGGTGTCAGTGGTCTGAGCCTGAGTATAGCTGACATCAGTAGGCTGTCCATAGTTTCCATAGCTTTGCTGCCCATATGCCTGGGTGGTCTGCGCATCTCCTTGAGTTGGCTGGGTGGTATAAGCACTGTAACCCTGCTGGGCTGCAGCTTAGCGGTAGTACCATAATCCGTGGATGCCATTTTCACTCCTTCCTTGTTCTCTCAACGTCTATAACTCTTTTCAGTTTCTAATAATGTATTCCTCACTACCACCTGAGACTTCATCAGAATAGCTTTCATCATCCACATTTCTATAATATTCTATCTAGAATTACTTAGGTAATTCCTAAGAAGACCAACAATTTCCCTACACCTTTTTTTCTTCTACTCAGCCCTCACCATAAATATCCTTAAAGCTCTTTTCATGACACTGTAGTACATAACATTTTTACCTCAATTCATTACTCAGTCCCAAAGCTGCTTCACACATTTTTGGTTATTTGTTACAGCAGTACTCCATTTGTTAGTACTATTTTTGGTCTTGGTCTATTCAAGCTGCTATATAACAAAAGATCTTTGACTAGGCAGTTTATAAACAACATAAATTTATGGCTCAACTGTTCTAGAAACTTGGAATTCCAAGAGCAAGACACCAGCAGATTCGGTACCTGCTATGGATTCTGCTTCACAGGTGACTCTAACCGCATCTTCTCACGGTAGAAAGACAGAAGGGGCTCAGGCTCCTCAGGACTCTATTAGAAAATCACTAATCCCACTCCTGAGCACTCAGCCTTCATTAATCAGTTTCTAAAAACTCCGTCTTTTAATGTCATCATCTTGGGTATTAGAGTTCAACATACGAATTCTAGAAGGAACACATATATTCAGATCATAGCACAATGTATCTTTTTTTACAGTCCAGAATTCTTTACAGTTAGTAAATATGCTGTTATAAAGTTTAAATTAATTATCTCACTTAGCAAAACACATTCATAATCACTCAATAAAAAATCTATTTTTTACAATTTTTTTCATTTATGTAATTGGTACAGGGTCTTACTATTCACCTCAAACTTGTAGTGATCCTCCCGTATTCAGCTTCCCCAGTGCTGAGATTACAGGTGTGCCCCAGGGATCCCGGGGCCTGGCATGCCGGCCCTGCCCGGGCATGCTGAAAAGGTGATTGAGACTGGGTGTGATGGCATACACCTATTATCCCAGCTCTTCCAGGCTGTAAACAGGTGGATCACTATGAGTCCGATCTATTAGTGAGACCCTGATCACCTGTAGACACTGCCCTAAAATACAAGGAAAAAAAATTCTCTAGCTTGATGATGAACATTCTAACAGTATGAACCTTGTAATTTACTAAGTAATTAAACCATGGGTATGAGTCCTCCATGAAGAATTACACTGATGGTTTGTGTCCTAAATGTGTTTTAATTAAATTCCCAGCTATATATTATTTTATCATAATAATTGAAAATATCTTACTTCTTCCTTTTTTAAAAAAGCTTCTCATTGCCCAACACAGAGGTTGATCTAGTAGGATCACTATGAGCTCTAGGCCAGCCTAACCTACACAGCAAGACTCTGTCTAAAAACAAAACTCCTTGTTCAAGTTACGTGATAAATTTCTATTTTTATGCAGATTTGAAATTTTATATTAAAACATCTTCTAGGACCCTCCAAAAAGCTCGATGGATTAAAGCACTTGCAAGCAGGCCCAGGGGCCTGCCTTGCCAGCCCCCCACCCCAGGGTGCACTGAGATAGCAACTGAGACTGGGGCTGGTGGCACACGCCTGTAATCCCAGCTCTTGGGAGACTATAAACAAGTGGCTCACTACGAGTCAGACCTAGTAGTGAGACCCTGGACACCCTGTAGACTCTCCTTTAAAATACAAAAAAAAAAAAAAAGAAAAGTGAACCAAAAGATCTTTTGGGCCAGGGAGATGGCTCAGTGGAATAAGCACTGCCCTGGCAAGAACAAGGGCCTGAGTTCAATCCCTGGTTCCAAAAACAAAGAAAAAGAAAAACTAAAATACACACACACACACAAAAAAAAAAAACCCTTCTAGATACTTAAGCTGTAGTTAATTTAATTTTTTCTGTACTAAATAATTTAATAATAAATATTCTTGTACATCAATATTTGATGATACTTTATGTTCTTAAAACAATTTCTAAAAATTTACCTGATGGATTTCACAATAAAACATGCCAATTTTTACTACAATGGTATGCCAATTTATACCACCAAATACGAGAAATACAAAGGGTCTATGATAGTGGTGGCAAACCTATGGGCATGCATAGGTGGCTGTTTGAATCATTAAAAGCTCTAAAAGCTTTGCCATCACTGACCGATGACATAATATTTTTACAAGCATTGACTACTAACTTTGTTAATTAACATCTCAACAAACATCAACTGTTAACTATTTGGCTGTGATGAGTACAATGATTTTTGAGAAACCAATTTCAGTGGATTTATTGTGGAAGGATAACAAACAATGCAAGCCAATTTATATTTTATTTATTTTGAAACTGTATAATTCAAAATTATCTCATGTTGGCTTTCACATTACCTCATATACCATCAATGGAGAATCATTCCTTAGCTCAAAATATGGGGCAATAGTATCGTACTTGGCATTCAATGAACTCAGCATAGGTAGTCTATGTGACGAATGCAGTTAATATTAAGAATTAAAACTTACTAGCCTGAAGGTTAGTTTGAAAGCTAGCCTTACATTTACATTGCCCTTAAATGCAAAAATATAGTCATTTAAAACACTTTTAAAATAAGAGGAATTGCTTTATCTTGATCTTAACCATCCAGGAAAAAAGTATAATAACAAGGTATGAAAGTAAAGCATTTATATGCTGAGCTGTAAAGGGCTCAAGTCAACAACTTCTGACATTGCTAGTTCTATGGATATCCCACTACTATTATGGATTACTGGAGTATATTGATTTATTTTGCTGACTTCACACAACTGCAATATTTAAATGGCAATGGAATACCCATCTCTGACAACACTAAACAAAAAAAAGGGGATACAAATGAAGGACCATTTTGTATCTGTATATACAAAATAGCATAGATATATAGCTACTTTCTCTTAGTTCACTGAGAAGAGGGTTTTGAACTAATAGTGGTTAGACAAGACATCATGTCTGCATCTTGTACTAAAAATAACTACTACAAAGACAACAATATGCAACATATTAATTACTGTAACTGTACTACTAACCTGTTTTGAAATTATCTCATTGTTTTTTTCTCAATAAAATTATTAAAATATAAAATAAAATAAGAAGGAATTCTGAATGAAGTTCAATGGTATAGCACTTGGCTAGCATGTGCAAGGTCCTAGGTTTGAGGGGGTACAAAAAGAGGGGTGTTGCATATAGATTACTATTGCTTCGCTCTATATTCATTAACCCATCATAATTAGATGTTTAATATTTATATATTTATCTATTTTTGTGGTTTGGAGAATCAAACCTAGATTTCACACAAGAGCTCTACAACTGAACTACATGCATCACATTGACTAGAATTTTAGACTTTCTACATGTGTATAGTGTGCCTTTGAAATCAAAAGTCTAAAATAATTGACAGGTTGAAAATATGGCCATTCTAAACTAGATTCATAGTTAGGTCAAGGCAATCTGTTGTGTGAGTGACAGAATAGGACACTATATTGCAGGAATATGTTTCTTACTGGTCCAAATAAATAATAATCAATGATCTTATAGAGGTGATACTTATAGTCTCAGAAGGTCATGAAGAGCATAAATAACTCACTGGATGTGCATCTCATATGAATTAAATTCATGAGTCACCCTGAAAATTTCCACAGTGAGGTTTGTGGGTTAACTTTTACAGAAAAAAATGTATAGATTACTACCATACACACACACAATAAAAACTATTCAAAGAATTGGAACAATGAACTTAAATATCACAGCATTCTTATGTCTTATGGTATGAGAGCCTAGAAAAAAATACATACTGAGAAAAAAATAGACAAATGACAGAATTTGCATAGCAGTTTTGTAAATCTTTCATACTAAGTATATCTTGCAGTCCCAGCTTCATCGTTGCTCTAACTCCTGTTTATTCTTTTATAATTTATTACACTTGAGATTTCTAATGAAGTCCAAGAAATGAAGTTATAATCCTGAAACTTCAGAGTACCACAAATTTAACTCCTAAAATATTGTAGTTTAGGAAGCATGTTTTAGCAGAAAAGGCATGATTTTTGTTGCTAGAAAAACAAGGATTAAATCTTTCTCTTTTAAATTATACAATGCTTCTGAATGCCAATGTCCTCAACTATAAAATGGTAAAATTCTATCAAACTATTAAAACTGATTTAACGATTAGATCTGACAATGTAGTGTCAGTGCTCCTGGAAGTCCAGAAATCCTATTCAGGGGCTTTATATCATCATTCTTGTAGTTCAGACATTCATTTTTTTGATAACTTTTTAACAATATATTCTTGGTATAATATATATATTTTTTCCACACATATATAGAAAATAAATACATTAAACAGAACTCTGCTGTGCACTATCAATACCTATTTTGATATAATTTAAGTAGAAACAGATGACTACTTAAATAGAAAATGTATTTGTGCCATGTGAGGGACAAACAAGGTTATAATGTCATGTAAATGAAGGTTTCCAGTAGTTTGAATAGAGAAAAATGATGGAACACTAATCACCACACAGATGTAAGCACGCTAAACTCAACAAAACCAGGGTCATATTGCCATACTTTGAGCTGGCAAATTAGTTTTAGCAATCATCTTTGCCTTCCTACTACGACGTCACTTTTTAAGATGACACTAAATTTTGGAGGCAGCTTACACTCACAAATCACTCCAGAATATTTGTCCAAAACAATAGGTAAGTGGCTCTGTGAGGAGGGGTACAATAGGAATCATGAGAGTTAGCAACCAGGCAAACATTGAAATATTGGTATTTATAAAGATGAGTAAATTAAAGCAACAAACACACTTCAGCATGAACAATACAGTTCCCAAAAATCAAACTAGCCAAATAAAGATGAGAAAAATGAACCAAATGGATACTTCTCAAAAAAAAAAAAAAAAAAAGACATTTGAATGGCCAAAAAGTACTAAAAACTGTTCAACAATCTAGCCATCAGAGAAATGCAAACTGACACTATCTAGAAATCTCATCCCAACTCCATCAGAATGCCTCTCACAACAATGAATACTGGCAAGGGTGTAGAAAAAAGGAAGCCCTTCATCAGTAGGAAGGTAGACTAGTGCAAACACAGTGGAAACCATTAAGGAGATTGCTCAAAACTTAACACTATAAATACATTTGGCTGAGCTATTTATTTCCTGCATATGCTCATGAAGAAAGATATCAGTCTATAGTTATTCCAGTGTTATTATAATGACTAAATAAATATTCCGGTAGCCATTTTGAAATTTGTGACTAGAAATATTTTCCTTTGATATAATAAATAGGAAAGGATGTAAGGTACTCAAAACTTCCAAAGGTAGAAAACATAAAATTTCTCAAATGCATAAGTAGTTAGGGACTAACAGATCACCTAGTAATCTAGTTCTCTCAAATAATACCACTTTCTATTGGAAAGTTACTGAAGAAAAGCTATTTAATTTCATTCATTCATTTATAACCTCATGTCTCAAAGAACTACTATATCTGTTCTTTATTCATTCTGCAAACTTTTGTCAGCTGATTTTTCCTATCACATGTTAAGCAATTTTTTTCTCTCATATAGTTTAACTCTCATATAGTCTAACTCCAGAAATCAAGTAAATGTCCTGTTCTTCATAAAAATTCTCCCCAAGATTTAGCATTCATATATGATCTTTGCCTGATCTAATCTTTATCATGATGATTGTTCAACTATAGATATGGAAATTGACCAGTCAAGCTTCAGCATTAGGTTATGAGGAAGAACCCCAAATTCTGCCCTATTTATGGACTCACTTTTCTTTCTTTTTACTGATGGTTCTAGTTTTTCAGTGGTTTGTTATTCACTGCTGTACTTCATTTTGGTGTTCAACTGGCATAGGCTGGCCAGTGTAAATACCTTCACTCAGTCTCCTGAGTATAAACCATCTTATATTGTGGCCCTACAGAAGCAAGAGTTATATATAAAGCAAGATCAATCATGATTCGTTGGCAGATTCCATTTCCAAAGATGGTCACAATAACACAAATCTACACATAATGTGACATAGCAACTCCCTCTTCAAAAAACAGGATCTATGTTTTTCTCTTGAATCTTGGAAGGCTTGGAACATTAATTGCTAAATAACCCCTATTCTGGGGACTTTTCATTTGTTTCTCTTAGGAAAATGGCTGTTGGGGCTTCTGTGTAAGCAGGTTGAGTGTCCTGATGCCAGGATGATGGAAGCAAACCTAAACATTCTTAACATGAAGAAGCCACATTCAAAGAGAAAAATGCCCAGCTATCTCCCATCCGCTGCCCTCACTGGTCCTGTTAGAGCCACAGCCTCACTGCAACTGTATTAGAGACCTAGACAAAACTGATCAGCTGAGCAATTTCCAAACTTCTCACTGAAACTGTGAGCAATAATAATAATGATCATTGTTCTTTTAAGCAACTAAGTTTGGGGGTCATTTGTTATACAACAATAGATAACTGACACAGAATATAACTACAGATGGGAAATAGACAATAATAAAATGGATTGAGTTAAAACCAAATGTTCAGATAAAAAAATTAAGGACAAGGAAGCTATGCCATTTTTGCTCAGATTTCCACAGGGCTCTCACATTTCTCCAAATTCTATTTAATATCAATCTAACATAAAATCTAGAGCAAAGATGCATATGACATGAAGCATATATGTGAAAGCTAACAGCAGCAGCATCAAGCACAACAATGTTATTACTATTCCACTTCATCTGCAAAGTTCTCAGAGTGTTAACTTCTGATTTACTTATTCTAATCTAATAACAGCATGACATATATTAAGCACATCACATAATAACTTATAGTGCTTTCATATACAATATTTCATTTGATATTATAAACATTCCATGAAACAGCAGGACTGTTACTGATGTAAGTAAAAGTTACATGAACTGGTCAAGATTGAAGAGTTAAAGAAAAAGTATTTAATCTAATCAAGTGAAAGTCAGCCTGTTGTCCTGACCAAGCTCCAAGAATGTTCATGGAACATAAATTATATATTAGAGTTTAGTGTCATTGCTTGGGTCATATGCTGTATAAGTATGTACTCTCTAAGGAACCAAAGGTCAAGTATATATTAAATATTATGCTCCTAAGTGTTATGTTGTTTTGCTTTTCTCTGAAAATCTTGCATTTTTATTATGCTCTGGATAATCACTGAGGGCTATTCCAAGAGCTACTCTCAGGAGTCCTATAATATTTTAAATGTTAAACAGATTAGGTGCTATTTAAAGTCCTTTACATTTTGATTTAATGAATGCCAAGTATCTCAAATCCACAGGAAATTTTTTTAAACTCAGAGTTGCTGGATATCTTCTGAAAAGGAAAGCTGATATATGCACTAAGTGTACCCATCAGTACAGACAGGCTTGTTGCCATTGTTGTTCTTGGTGTATACAAGCACTGAATATTATTTATAGGGAAAAAGAAGCATTTTAAAAATTCTCTGCCTTGTACTTGCCACTAACCATGCCTCCCCAAACATTGGAATAGTTCCATCTCCTTTTAACAACTTCCCATTAAACCTCATGAACCATATCCTGTACTTAATGGGCTGTTAATATTTTAAAGCTTCTGTAGTTCTACTGTAAATCCCAGTCCCTTTTGCAACTCTGAAAAGATAGACCAAAAAAATTCCCATTTGAGGATACAAAGAAACCACATAACTTTCATTTTGACAGATGAACAATAAGGTTTACTATTACAGTAGAGGAAATTAGAACAGTATAGCAATTATGACAGCTGTATATCTGAAACCACCAAGTATGGTTTAGAATATGTGACATTTCACTGGCTTCAAGCCACATACTTGTCACACTAACCAAGTATAGGGCCACAATGCACTTGCTTAATCACCAATATGACACTTCAGTGCTTTAAAAATAAATAAATAAAACTAATGTAATATGCCAAGAGAATAACCTAATTATTTCAATTTAGGAAATTTAAACAGGCAAAAATAAATGATGACATAAACTAGTTAATTATCTCAAGAAAGTAAATTTAAGCATTTCAGATACTCACTCCTCTGACTTTGAGGGGAAGTGTGACTAAACGGCCCTGATGATATCATTTTATCTTGTATCAGTTTTTATGCATTCATACAATTGTTTTGATAATTCTTGCAAAGAATTAGAATGGGATAACAGTCTTCATCTAGATAAACCATTTAAATTCAGAAAAAGAAACATCAAAACCTCATAGGGCTTAAAACGCCTCAACCATGAGATAAATGTCTTGATTGTGACAAATTAAGCTACACTACTATGTGACTGAAGTTGGCACTTCCTCTCTATGGCAGGGGGTTTCTCCCTGGTCACGCTTCAGCTAGCCCATCTCATCCTTAGTCTCAGACTTCCCCTCTCCGTTTCTAACCATCGGCCTCCTCTCCAGCAACTAGAGATGTCACGGGAGAAAGTGCGTGGCCATCCACTGGATAAACACACAGGAAGGCCAGTCTTCAATAATTCTGCCTTTAAGAAACACTAAAATACTTTTGCCCATGATCTGAAATGTGTTTCTGTTAGAAAAGAAGGTTCAACAATGTTAGTATTCAGAATTTTCCATGAATTCCAACCAAAATTCTTATCCTGAAACAACTGCACCAACTAACCCACTTTCTCAACAGGCTGACAGTTCGCCCAGCCCTTCTGCTGTCCGTGAGCCCAGATTCATCACTTTCCACGGTCACCTAGACTCTCACTGCCTGGTGGCTTTCCATCATGTTCTTTATCTTTCTGGATCTGCTTGTGTACCCAAAGGGTTCAGAAACCCTGTTGTTTTGCCCCACTTTCCACTTTTATTGTGAATTCTTGATTTTCAATTTCATCATATCCTTCAGTGTGTGCAATCAGTAGCCCAAGTGACTACTTCTTACTGTTATTTCCCAGCACTTTATCCCAACAGATGTTTTACATATTTTATAACCACTCTTATTTTTTTTTGTTTGTTTTATTTTTGTTTTATTGAACTGATAAGAACAGATACTACACTTGATCTTAGCCAAAAGGCCGAGAAGCGATATTGAACTACAAATATCAATGAGACAGTTTTAAGATACCTTGACAAGATGGATTTGATAAATTAATACATTGCAAACTGTTTTCATAATGTTTTGGTATCATAGAAGGTGCACACATGATATCATACTTACAGACATTATTATATCGTATGTCTCTTATCAGTAAATTAAGAGAGTGTAGCTGTTTGCGTATCTTATATTTTATACCTCAATTACATCAAAGACTCAATAATTAATACTTTATACTCTTATTTTTTTTAAATCCCTGCTCTGGGGATTGAACAGAGGGCCTCGCCCATGGCAACCACTCTACCATTGTGCAACATCTACAACAGCCATTTTAAAATTTCATGTTGGGACAAGTTCTGAGAAACTTGCCTGAGCTTGCCTTGAACTTGTGATCATCCTTCCTTGATCTTCCAAGTAGCTAGAATTACATGTATGTGCCATCAGTCCTGCATTCTACAATCACTTTTGACAGTAACTAAAATTTTGTTTTGATTTTACTTTTAATAGTGTCTTATTTTTATTTTTTGTTTTCTGCTCTGCTACCTCTGTTAAGCCTATCCAAAATTTATATTTTCTCCTTCTCTTCCTTCCTGCCTCCCTCTCTGCCTCACTTCTTGCTCCTCTTGCTTTTCTTCCTCCTTCTTTCTCTTCTCACTCTTCTCCCTCATTTTCCCCTTCTTTTCATTCTTCTCCTTTTTATAGTAGTAGAGATTAAACCATCCAGGTTCTTCACACTAAGCTATCTCCCTAACCCCTTATTTAATTTTTTTCCCTTTTTATTAAAGGTCTTGCTAAGTCCTTTGCACAACCTAGATGCAAACCTCAGTGCTCTGGGATTACAAGTGTGCAGTGTCATACCAAGCTTTCAAGAGGATTCACTATTTTCCTGTACACCTGATGAACATATCTCTTATTATATAATTCATCTATGGGAAAACATCTGGATAATTCCTTCTTCAGAGCTCCTATATATGAACCTAAGCTGATTATTTTAATTCCATAAGGTAAAAAGTATTATTTTATTTCACAATGCTTAAATATCTCAACTGCATTCTACTTGTTTGAGTTAGCACATGAAAAAAAACTTTTCATTTTCTTTTTTCTCAACAATATAATGAAAAACTGAGCAAACCAATTTCTATAAGCTTTTTTAGTACTGCATTCCTTTAAAGCAATGCCTTTAATTATGAATGCAGTACTTCAAAGAAGAATATCCTAAAACTTAAGTGATAGATTCATTATGAAACAAACCTTTACAGGCATTTTAGTAATGTTGTTAAGACTTTCTGCGCAGAATAAGAAGATTTTCAGGGTTATCTGTGTTTCACAGCAAAATATAGATAAATAACATAGAAAAACAATTCCCCTAACAGAATATCATATAAAGAACTCTGCGTAATTTGAGGGTTTTTTTTTTTTTTCTCAAGAAATGTCCTCCATTCATTAAATCTTCCAGATTAAGGCTGGCCAAATAACTCAGCAAACTACTGTGCCTGCTTAGGCAGAGCTCAGCAGCTGGGGTTCAATCCCTGCCCCCGTGGGACTCCGAGATGGCTATGTGAGACTGGGCATGGTCGCACGTGCCTGAAATCCCCGCACACGGGAGGTTGAAAACAGGAAAATCACTGAGTCAGACCTACGTAGTGAGACCCTGTACCAAATAAATTTTAAAAATCCAGATAAATTGAAAGCTATATCAAATACAACAAATTCTCCGCCTAAAAAAAATTTTTTTACTAATCTGCTAGGTAATGATTACTAATACATTTAAATGAAAAGAATAATGGATTTCTTTTATCATAGGATAATGCTACTTTTTCCATCTATTTTCATAGGAACTTTTTCTCCTTATGAAAGAAATATCTAATAAAATAAAAATATTTTAAATATTTTAAAAATTAAATAAAGTACGGCATGCTACCATCTCCAAAGTCATCACAGTAGTCTAAGCTCATATAGTCTGAATGGAAATACTAAATAATTTTTAACTGATAATTCTACTTTCACCTTTGCTCCTCTGTAAATACTGTACATCTAGAAGCCAAACAATCCTGCAACACCTTTTTCTCTTATGGTAATCCTTTACCTTCTTCTCAAGAGTCATAAATGATCTGATCCCTAAACCTCTCTGATAGCTTCCATGCTGGTCCTCATCATTTAATTCCTGCTACAAGGGTTACTTGGTTGTACTCTGAATATGTTTAGCTTGCTCATGACGAGAGGCCATTTTTCTTCTTGTTCCCTTTAACAAGAATGCTTCTCTTAATATCCACATGGCTAACTTATTCCATCATTTCAATTAGTTTAAAATTAAATCACACCTTAAGAAAAGCCTTCTTTCTTCGTTCAGCCCCCAGTTCCACAAGGAAGGAAGGAAGGAAGGAAGGAAGGAAGGAAGGAAGGAAGGAAGGAAGGAAGGAAGGAAGGAAAAAAGGAAGGAAGGAAGGAAAAAAGGAAGGAAGGAAGGAAGGAAGGAAGGAAGGAAGGAAGGAAGGAAGGAAGGAAGGAAGAAAAAAAGAAACAAAGACACAAAGAAACAAAGAAAGTCTTCTTACCCACCTTATGTAAAATAGCAATTCCCACAGATAAGCACTTAGTGTTTGTCCAACCCGTTACCTTCACATATTTATCACTGTATCCTTCATTCTACATTTATTTTATTTTCACCTTTGGTTCTCACCTAAATGTAAGCTCTTCAAAAATCACTAGAAATTTTGTTTATTCAGCGAAATATTTCAGCACATAGAATGCACCATACATAATGAATGCTCAATGAAAATAGCTTCATTAATATTATGTATTTCCCCAATTTTAAAATGCTGCTTAAGAATCTTCACACAAGTTGTCAGCTATATCTAGGGTTTACACACTAAGTCTTGACAAAATTTAAATACTTTCACAATG
The DNA here is from genome assembly GCA_004027165.1 of Ctenomys sociabilis. Taxonomy (NCBI): domain Eukaryota; kingdom Metazoa; phylum Chordata; class Mammalia; order Rodentia; family Ctenomyidae; genus Ctenomys; species Ctenomys sociabilis. Next base: position 13,430 of record PVKA01021373.1, on the reverse strand, counting down.
TTTTAATATTGAATATCATTAATTAATTAATAAAAAAACTAATGCAACGTAAATTATCCACAGGATTTGACATCTATCAAAAATCACATATTCTAGAAAGAAAGGAAAACTAGCAGCTGAGGTTCCCAGAATTATCAAACTGTATTTTATTGAATTTTTTAATATTCTTTCCTAAAACACTTTTGTGTTTTGAGAGAAAAGACAAGGAACATTGAGAATGGAGAAAAAGTGGAAAAGGGTATAAAAGACAAAAATAAAGAGGCCCAATGATAAACTTAGCCCCTGTCACAGATGTCTAAGTCTCAGATTGTACAGATAACCAAGTAAAATTTGTAAGTGTGCTTTGCGAAATAATATCTCTTCATAATCATGTTATACTCAACAATGCATACTGAGATATTCATGACTCATGAAGTTGAAATGCTTATGGATAGAAGTTATGACTAGCAATAGTGGCTAGCTTTTCTTTGGTTATTCAGAAGTAAAAATTGTAGGTACATTTATATATGTACCATATGATGTTTAGATATATGCATTTATTTTAGAATAGCTCGATCAAGCTATTTAACATATGCATCACCTCACAGACATATTTCTATAAAGAAAACACAAAATTAAGTTTTACCAATTCTCAAGTATATATTGTTTTTAACTATAACCATGATAATGTACAAAAGATCTCTTGAACTTATTTCTCTCACATTGTAGAAATATTCTATCATATGACTACCATCTTCCACAAAACTCCACTTGGTAACCAATATTTTACTATTTTGTTATAAATTTGACATAATTCATCTCTGAGAAATTATTTTGACAATTCCTTTTTTAAAGTTTTTATACTCTGTCTTTAAATAAAATCATGTGGTGTTTATCTTTCTGTGCCTGTCTTATTTCACTTAACATAATGTCATCCAGGGTTGTTTTTGCTGTTGCAAATTATATTTCTTTCTTTATTAAACATGAATAGTATCTTATTTTGGGTTTATATCACACTTTCTATATCCATTCATCTGTTGATGGACACTTATTTTAATTTCATGCTACAAGGAAGAAGGGAATTCATATATTTCTTGGATACTACAGTAGTTCTTTTTTCTTTCTCTTTTTTTTTTTTTTTTTTTTGATACAAGGGTCTCGCTATACAATTCATAGTGATTTCCTGTCTCAGACTCCCTAGTGCTAGGATTACACACACGCACCACAATGCCTGTTCCCAAGGCAGGTACACCAATATGGTGCACACAGCATTCCAGGGATCAAACTGAGGACCTTGTGCTTGGTAGGCAGGCGCTTATGCTGCCAAGCTATCTTCCCAGCCTATTTTTCTTTTTTTTTAATTGCAATGCTGTTTTCCATAATGGTTTACAGCTTTTCTTTTTCTTAAAGAAATTTAATGAGAAGTTTCTAATTAGAAGAAAAATGTTCAAAATACATAGATATTTATAAATTAATCTAATCTAATAGAATCTTACAATATCTTTCATGAGCACTTTTTTCCAACACCAACTGCTTCCTATCTTTTGCTGCCATTATTTCCCATGTTTTAATTTGTCCTTCTGTTTTTGACTTGAAATATATGTGACTATAAAAATTTGTAGGTAAGAAAAACTACAATATAAATATGATATCTCCTTGCTGGTTCAAGTTTATTCAATCTTTATTAAAGTTATTTACATAGTTTACCATACTATTAAGTGTGAGAAAAAAGGGAACTAGAGATGCCCTACTATGCATCTCATTAAATCTCCTACTAAGTCAGTCAGTCCCACTAAAGTGCTAAATATTAATAATAGCTATCATTTCTTGAGTGTTCATGTAAACCAGGCATTGTTCTAAGAAATGTACACAAATTGCTCATAACCACAAATCTTCATAATCACTCTTTGAGGAAGGTAAATTATTTTTATAATCTTTATTATAGAGGTAAAAAAATTAATCACAAAGAAATAAAGTAATGTGATCAAAGAGTAAGGAAAGTGCTAAAAACAAGAAAATACTTAACGTGATAAACGCTTACTACATGATATATTTTGAAAGAACATGTAATTAAAAATAATATTGAACACTAAAATGTCTTTAGACTCAAAGATTCAAGTTATAATAAAAAAAATGCTAATGCATTCTCATATGTCCATAAAGTTAGTCCTCAGAAGAGCAGGTTAGGATTATAGAATCATACATAAGTGCTTTAAGGAAAAATTCACACAAACACACATACACATACAAATGCATGTACATAAAAGCACATAGAGCATTTGACCAAATACACGATTTCATATTATGAAACAATGCCCACAAATATTGTTAAAGTAGTACATTTAATACTGTCATCATAATCATATGTTGTAAGGTACAAATCATCAATAATATGTTTCTATACAACTAAAGTTGGAAAAGAGGGCATTTTACACACATCCACTTGAGCAGTAAGGTTTTAGATTATCCTCATTGAAGACCCAATATATCATAGCCTGGTTATTACAAAATTTTGGTCAAAAATATCACTTATGAAAAATATTTATTTGGCATCATGTAACAAAGAAAAATAAATTACAAAACTAAATAATGATCTAAAATCAATAGTTGAAATTATTGAAAACTGTGACTGGGCAGGTGTCGGGGCAATGCCTGTGATCCCAGCACTCTGGAGTCTGAGTTAGAAGAATTGCTGTGAACTTGAAGCCAGTCTGGGCTACATTATGAGTTCAAGGTCAGCCCAAACTAAATAGCAAGAACTTGCCTTCAAAAATAAATAAATAAATAACTGTGACTAATTTAAAATAAAATTTATAGCAAAGTGTCTGAAAATTTAACTATCTGCAGCTGAAAATTTTTAATGTTTATTTACAATTGTCTTATATTTATCAAAATAGTCTCTACTGCACTATTTTATAAGTACCCAGGTACTTATAGTACCATAATTTGCTCATTTACTAATAAACAGCTATAACATAATTATCATAAACCAAAGTTGATAGAACTGCATTTACTTATATGCAGCAACAATGGAAGAACTTAACTTTTTAATCAATTTTTAGCCTTTCAAAATAACCTTAAAGACCTAGCAACAGACATCAATATCTTAAAGAATCACTGGCTGTAGCTCAGCAGGCTCAGTTGGACTTTTTAACAAGACAATGGTTCCTCTGAAAAAACTGTAGGAAACCTATATATTTCTAAGTCTCTCTCCTGCTTTAAGAAAGTGAATAAATGAAAATCTGGCATAATACCCAAGATTGCAAACCTTAACATATACTGTCAATCACAGTTTTCCCAGACAATTTTCTTCAGTAGTGCACTGCATTGCTCAAGTTTTTCACACATTTTCAATAACAAGCACAGTGGGATTTTTTTTCAAGCAAACTCGTTTCAATATCATTCATCAACATCTAATTTTAAAAGGTTATTACTTAAAGCAATATAAATTATAAACAATATTACTAATAATTTCTGACTGGCCAGTTAAATTGTAATGTGGTATTTCCCTCTATCCACAAAGAATGATTTTGTCTAATGTTTGCTGGTTCTAATCCCACCAAAAACTACATCCATAACCTGCTGTCATAATATTAAAGTCATTTCATAATAAAAGTACACACTTTTCTGGGCTGGAGATGTCAACTGTAGAGTGTTTGCCTAACACACCTGAAGTCCTCAGTTGAATTTCTACTATTGAACATACATACAAAATCCTGTTCTTACATGAGAACAATTAAATTAATAATAAAGTATCAGTGATAATACATATTATATATGCTAACAGTAGATTAAACTTATTCTTCCCTAACAAATTACAATTGCCTTTTGCCTCCATTAGACCACAATTCTAACTCAATCAACAGATATACAGTCAATGCTAATGACAGTTTTAAAAACACAATTCTCCAAAATATGGTGCCTTAGCATCCAAAATAGGTAAAGCTGAATAGTGAGAAATGATTGTTTTTTTGGCTGGCTCAGGCTGCCTTAAGGGCAGGTCTGATAATGCTGGTGGAGCTGGGGATCCAACCGAGGTATCCTGTGCCTGGCTGCATTTGCATGAGCAGGCACTTAAACGACTGAGCTAACCAGTAGGCCCCTGAATAGTGAGAAATGGATGGCACAATAAGCCACCTTTTTTTCTAAAACAGATCGTAAGACTGAAACGTCATTCACCTGAGGGAAAAAAAAAAAAAACCTTATCTCAGAAAAGGGAAACTGGCAGAAATGTGAGGGAAGAGGTCCTGTTAAATTTCCCCATTTACTATTTTTAGCTCATACCACTTTGTCCAATCACATTCCTGCATGATTTTTCACTCTTCATCTAACATAAAAAATTATCAGGCCTTTGTAAAGATTCTCGTGTTGTGCAGAGCATATCTTAAATCTCTGGATGTGAGGGTGATCTGGCTGCGACATCTGTCACCCCATTGATCACCAGGGTTGATTCGGCTGATCTGGCTGGTTAGGCGGATCGTTCCTCCCTCAACGATCCATGTGCGTCCCTCCGAAGCTGCGCGCTTGGTCGAAAAGGACGACCACCCCCGATAGAGAAGGACCGTTCCTCGGTCAACGGTATATGAGTAGATGCGCTCCCCTGCTAGAACCTCCAAACAAGCTCTCTTAAATAAATCTCTATACTTTTCTTCTACTAGTATATCTTTGTTAATTTAATTTTCAGGTACAGGTGAGGACTCTAAGAAGGTCAAGAAAAATGTTTTCCTCCATTACTAGATATGCCAGACAGAACAAACTATGAATTTTCCCTTTGGGATAGAATATTAACTACATAAATAACTATAATATTAGCAGAAAGTGAGAAAGGTGTTGTAAAAAGAACATAGGTAAAGTTTATGGGAGATTACTGTAGGTTTCTTCAAGTAAAGGATATAATATTTAATAGGACATCTGAGCATTAGTGCTGTACCATAAAGGATAGAGTTTTGTGATGACTAAAAATAAAACTCAGCCGGGTGTGGTGGCGCATGCCTGTAATCCCAGCACTAGGGAGGCTGAGGCAGGAGGATTGCTGTGAGTTCGAGACCAGCCTGAGCTACAAAGTGAGCTTAAGGCCAGCCTGAACTGCACAGTAAGACCCTGTCTCAAAAAGACAAAAAAATAAAAAAATAAAAAAATAAAAATAAAACTCACTCAAGTACAGCAACAGTTTCAAGTAAATGCAAAAGTTGTAAAAATATGTTTTATATATAGGACATAAATGACCTTTGTCCTACCTCACACCATAAACAAAAGTTAACTCAAAATAGATAAAAGACCTGGATGTAAGAGCTACACCTTTAAAATAAATAAATATATAAACTTACAAAACAAAATTAATCTTTAAGACTTTGCATTAAGCAATGATTCCGTAGATATGGATGGTTCTAAAAGCACAAACAACAGAAGATAAGTTGAAATTCATTAAAAATAAATAGCTCAGAGGATTAAAGCACCTGCAAGCAGACGCAGGAGCAGAGGGTTCGATCTGCCCTGCCGGCCCCATCCCAGGATCACACTGAGACAGCAATTGAGACTGGGTGTGGTGGCGCACACTTGCAATCCCAGCTCTTGGGAGGCTGTAAACAGGTGGATCACTATGAGTCCGATCTAGAAGTGAGACACTAAACACCCTGTGGATCCTTCCCTAAAATATAGGAAAATAAATAAATAAAAATTAAAAAATTTCGTGATTAAAAAAACGTTGGAAAATCAAGAGATTACTAAAAAGAATGGGGAAATATTTCACAAATTATATATTTGACATGAATCTAGTGATACAGAATTATGAAGAACTTTTATAAATCAATTAACAATAAAAAGATAACTAAAGTAAGTGGTCAATATACATGTTTCTTAAAAGATGATAATCAGAGCTCCAATAAGTACATGAAAATATAATCAAAATAATTATTAGGAAAAATGAAATCAGAGCCAAAATAAGATCAATTCCATACTCAAACAGATGCTTATCTCAAAAAAGACAAACAATAACAAGTGTTGATAAGGACATGGGTAAATTAGAACTCTAATACACTGCTAGTAGGAATCTAAAATGGTACACTCACTTTGGAAAATAATTTGTTAATACTTCAAATGATTAAACAAGGAATTACTGTATTACTGAGCAATTCCATTCCAGGGACATAGCCAAAAGAAACAAAAACATATGTCACTACAAAAAATGTACATAAATATTAATAGTAGCTTTATGACTAGTAACCAAAAGGGGAAAACAATTTAAAAATCCACCAAGTGAAAAATGCACAACTAAAATGTGGTACAACCACATAATGGAATATTATTTAGTCATAAAAGGAATGAAGTGGTCTCACATTGCTGAACCTTAAAATCATTACAAGAAACAGGTAAAGTACAAAGGCCATGTATGTACTGTTTCAAACAAATCTAGAGAGAAAGACTATAGATTAGTGATCATCTAAGGCTGAAGGGAAAAGAGAATAACAATGATTACAAGTCCCCTTTTTGAGGTAATGCAAGGATTCAAAAATTAAGTAGGTCAGGATCAGCACTTTTAGGTGTGAAGTTTCTAAACAGGAATACTTTGAACATTAGTAAAAGGCTATCTCTGGATACACAAAAGAAGATGTCTCCATACGTAGTTGGCATGTAAGTCCGTGGAATTAGGGCGAAGATCTGCCCTCCATGTGGGCAAGAAAACTCCAATCAGGGAGGGCCCTAGGCATAACAATAAGTTGATTTATTTTCTCTTCTCCTCATGCTGGGATATACACTTATTGTCCTGGCTTTGTACATCGGGACTCCTCCACCCTATCTCACCTTCTAAATCCAGAAATTACACTACCAGCTCTCCAAATTCTCAGGTCTCCATCTTTGGCCTCCCCAGCCAACGCTGCCAAAGTCCCTGTGTTTCAGCTTACAGACATACTGCTCTGGGATTTCCAACCTTTCATAATTGTATAAACCAATTCCGCAAACAAACCTTTCATGTATTTTGTATTGGTTGTACCTGGAGTAACTTGATAGAGCAGGGATTGTTGCCTATCTTGTGGATACACTAAAACCAGCAAATTGCACATTTTTGAAGATGAACTACACACAACTGAATTCTATCTAAATTTTTAATAAAAGATAAGAAGTAGGTGGGGGATATACCTTGCATAAAATCCATTAAGAAAAATATTTTCTTTATGTTATTGCTTTAAATTTGGGTAAAACTAATCTCAAGTCACATTATGAAGAAAATCAAACAACAAACAAAAATAAAACAATGCATTTGAATCTTTTATAAATTATAAACTTTTAATTACTTATAATTTATTTTTATAAATTTATTTTTATAATTATAAAATTATTATAATTTATTATTATAAAAATAAACTATAAATCTTTTGGGGGTTGTTGACTAATTTTAGTTTTAAAGCATAAAAAGTTGTCAATATTATTTTACTTACAGTTTATTTTATATTTTAATAGCTGCTATTTTTTTTAAAAAGACTCTAAAATACAATTATTCAAAATCATTCTATAAGCTGGGTGTAGTGGCACATGCCTGTAATCCCAGCACTCGGGAGGCTGAGGCAGGAGAATTGTTGTGAGTTCAAGATCAGCCTGAGCTACAAAGTGAGCTTAAGGCCAGCCTGAACTGCATAGTGAGACCCTGTCTCAAAATAAAAAAAACAAAAAAAAAAACAAAATCATTCTATATTTACATGTAAGAAACAATACTATCAAGGAAGAAACTAACATAACTTATGTATGTATATCGTCATTTGTTCTTTCCTAAGTAACAAAAAAAAAAAAAATCAACAGCATTATAAGAAATAAGAGATGACAAGAAATATTCTCAACACTAGGTTTGGCTAAAAGATTATAAAACTAAAGAAACCAATTAGCTTTCCAGGCTATGACTGCTTTCATTTCTCTTTCCTTTTCAAAGCAAAGCTTATTTTGATTTTCTCCCCTCATCACTACTTCCCTTTCCTTAAATGTAATCAAGCAAGGAAAATTTCACTTTGAAGCACAGATCATGATAAAAGAATAAATCACAGATTTTCTCTGTAACTTTCTATTCCCCCACAGGATCTACTAAAGAACTCAAGAAATCAGGGAAAATAAATGGTCAAGTTTAGTGGAAAATCTTTGTTTTTTTCTTTTTAGTCTTCTCTTTTTGAGAAAGAATTTCATTATGCAGTTCATGCTAGGCTTGAATTCACTTTGTAGCCCTGGCTGGCCAGGAACATACAGCAATTCTTGTGTCTCAGCCTCCTAAAGGCTGGGATTACAGGCATGTGCAACCATGCCTGTCTGGGAAATGAAATGTATAAAGACTAAATATATCAACTTCTTTCATTTATGAACAATATGTATTTTCTGTAAATCGAGAATTTAAGAAGACTAGTGTATCATTATCAATAAGTGCTGAGAAACAGATGCATAAAGTCAACAAACTTTCTAAAATCTACTGAACTTATAATAAAATATAAAATTGATTAATCTATTAAAATAATACATAAATAGACTGCACATATAGTAGTATTAAACTTGGAGTAGTCATTTCCATTACTGCTGCATTTCAAATTAAAGCTCTGAGAAAGCATCTTCACAAATGATTCTACTGTATAAGAATATATTTTGGAGTTTTCTGGGTTTTGTGGCGGTATTTTTTGTACAGTAATGGAACTCAACAACACAATGTGAAACATAGAAATAGATAAAATAAACATTAAAGTTGCACCTATCAGGCACAAAATGTCTTATATGGGAAAAAGAAGTACATTCATATACAAAAACCTCAAGTAATTTCTATAAGAAAAAAAAACATTATTAATCTCAATAAACTTATGAAATGTGTCACTAACTTTATTTACCTTGACTTCTTAACTATATTGTTTGGCTTGTTTGATAGACACTACCTCTTATCTAGGACTTAATTTTGATTATGTGTAAATCTAACTTTCTAGCAGTCCCTTCCTTTTTGTATTAAATGCATCAGGAAGATTTTCTACTCTAACACTCTGCTCTCTCATTTCATATCTTTTTCCATTGTTGGCATTCATTGTTTTAATGCTACACCTGTACTTCTCTGTCTACCACAAGTTGTACTATTAGTACCCTAATATTCCATTATTACTTTCAAGTCCCAAAGGCAATAACCTCAACTTTTCCCACCTGTGTGTAAAAAATCATTCTTATCCCTGAAACTGAAACTCAAATTAAAAAAAAAAAAAAGCGAACCCTTCATGGTTTTCATACAGAATAGACTTGTCTTCATGTTTCTACTGATCACACATTTTCCACTCTCAAATTCTTTTTTTTTTTTTTTTTTTTTTGCAGAACTGGAGATTGAACTCAGGTCCTTGTCCTTGCCAAGGAAGCATTTATTCCACTAAACCATCTACCTGGCCCCTCATATTCTAAAATAGACTACTTTTATCAACTGGGCTCTGTCTGAAGTCTAATTTAGCTATTACTAGGTATATTATCCCAAAACATTATTATAAAGAAAAAAAGAACAATGTAAAACAAGAAAAATTTGAGCTAAGTCTACTTTTTTATTTTACATAATGAAATGAACACATGAATAAAATAAAAATGTAAATAAAAGGTTAAACATTACACTGAAATAAAACATTTCAGAAGTAAGAAAAAAATGCCAAAAATCAGTAGGGAGATTTGAGTAAAAAGTTTTCTGAAAAAAATTTTTTTAAATCCTTTAAAATATCCTCTAAAAACTTTAAAACCTCAGTAAGTAAGTTAAATAGCAGATTAATTACAGTAGAATATAGAATTAAGAACTTTCAAATTGTGAGAAAAAAAGATTAAGTAAATTAAAGGCTAAATGAGAAGAAAAAACATGTGCCAAAAGAAACTCAGAAAACAAGAAGAATTAAAGAAAAGCTATATTTGAAAACACAATGCCCATGAAATGCCCAGCATAGATGAAAGACATTAATCCAAAGATACATAGAGACATATTAAAGAAGACAAATAGTTAAACATAAGATGGTACAACCTTGGCCGCTTCCTCATCAATTCCCTTCAGCCATGAAAGTAAGTCACATCTCAATAAATGAATGACAACACACATCTCTAAAATCCAGGTGCTGGATTTTACTAATTTCATGTTTAATTGTATTTGCCCTATGAAACACACTAAGAATATATGTTCATATGAAATGAAAGTTTTAAAATAGAAAAATGGGATTTTTTTTTTGTTATGTATGATGCAAGAATGACATTCAATAAACTTTTCTAAATAGAAATAAAATGTATAGAGTAGTTTATTTGGTGTTATTGAGAAGTTAAGAAAAAAGCAGAGTGATGAATTTTCTGAAGATGATGAAAACAAAAGCTGAAAAGGATCAGAAGAAAAAGAAAACCTCAGACTTGAAGAAAACAGTAATTTAAACAGAACAACAGAATGAATCATCCTCTGATGGTACTGAGAAACTACTGGAGAGAGAAAAAATTGTTATTTTCCTAAGTGCATAAAATAGACCATGAATGATCCAACTGATGGGGGAAAATAAAGTTAAAGAAAAAATAAAATGTCTAAACACAAGGATGAATTATCTGATAATATTGGGAAACTGCCAGGGAAAGGAGACAGATGTCACCTTTCAGAGAATAAAAAAAGTAAGAATATATCATCTGGGAGAGAGAAGAAAAAATGCAGCTTGCCTAAAAGAGTTCAAGGAAGAGACAAGATTGATCATCATCTGATACTGAGAAGTATTCCATGAGAGAAGATAGTTTTGACTCTTCTGATAGGAAACTGAAAAGCACAGAATTGAGAGAAAAGATTTAAATTCAAAGAGAAAGGCCAAAGTCATATAAAGTGGCTCATTTGATGTTCAGGAAGAAAAAAAAAAAAACTTGTGCTAAAAATAAGTTAGGTATTGTCAAGGACAGAAAGGGAAACCCTTCAAGAACAAGCACTAAACAGACCAAAGTAGACAATACGGCCTCCAGTTCTTCTGATAAGGATTTGATGAACAGAACTGAGGGGAGAAGTGATGAACAGAAAATTAAGCCTGTGGCTGAAAACTGAATGCTGTCTTCACACTCTGGATTTTGCCAGTCTCCAGGAGATGAAGCCTTAGCTCAATCATTGTCTGTCACAGTGTATGATGACAACAATGATCCTGAGAACAATTACAATTCCATCAGTGAGGACTTTAGACCCTATCCATGGGTACAAATAGCAGTGATGGAACAGCAAGCAGGTTACAAATACTGGGGAATGCTTGCCATAGAAAGATTCAGTCTTCCTGCAAGTTTGAAAGAAGAGCCAGAAAGTCAACTAAAATTCAGAAACCTTGAAAAAAAAAGTACATATTATGAACACACCTAGCACAGGGTGTTTTGTACATACAGACTGTCAATTTTATGTTCCCCTGTAAACTATGATAATTTTGAGACTATTTTGATAGATTTTTTATGAAAGTAAATCACATCTCAATAAATGAATGACAACACACATATCTATATATTTGATTGTGCTATGTTGTCATGGAATGAGATGGTGCTATTTATCGAGATCTGTGGAGAAAGAGAAAGAAAAGAAATTGCTCAAATATTTAAGATTATGAAATTGCTTTCGAAAAAGCATCAATTTTCAAAGTGTTTAAGTTGATTTTATCCATTTCAAATAAAGTGGATTTAGTATAGTAGCATTAACTTTAATAGACATAATAGATTTAAATACAATCCTGTACAGATTTGATTGACTAGAAGAATGAAAAAAGTTATGCCCCTGTTATAGCAGTGAGCAATAAAGATGAAGATATAAACGAATATGAAAGCATTTACCATTTTATTTTTGTTTAAAATGCTTTTTCATTTATAAATGTTACTACTGTATTTTCTTTCATATAAATCATAAAGCCTAAAATGTAACTAATAGGCTAATAATGTTTAAAACAGCCTTCTTAATTTAAGTGTGAGTGAACTTTACATTTACTTACCAATTAAGTATGTTGTTAAGGTTAGGTGATATTTTTTGTATTAGAGCTTGTGAAAATATGTTATATTTTTATCCTTCATATTACCTGATCATATTTCTCTCTAATTGACAAGTATTTATTGAAAAGTATCTTAATATTCCTTCTGTTTTGTTTTGTGATACTGGGAATTGAACTCAGGACCTCATGCTTGCCAGGCAGGTGCCCTGCCCCTGAGCTATTCCCCTAACCCACCTTGTATTTGATTTTAAAAAGGCAACTTTGTTTAGTACTTTTGGAAGGAATTAAATTTTACCTTGAATATGTCTTTATATTCAGCTTAATGTGCTTTTATAAAATATAGAGTAACTTATTTAATAGCCAATATACCAAAGACATGTCTGATGTACATAGCTTATCTAGTCATGACAGGAGGATACAGATACCTTCTTGTACTGCTTTAATATTGATATGCATTCAGCAACTGTTAAAATTTGTTGGCAGATCACAAGTTTTCATTTTATTTTTCCAGTTTCACATTGTTTTGAGACATATTTTGATATGTAGCACGTTGTACTTGTGTGTTAATTTGTACACATTTGTTTAACTGTGTACATATTTTCTATACTTTGCCTTCTATCCCCAGAACCACATGCTGTGCCGTGCCAGCCCCAAAGCCAGGCATGGTAGCACATTCCTGTAATCCCGGTGCTGGGGAGGCTGAGACAAGAAAATCATTATGAGTCTGAACTGCATAGTGAAAACCTATATCCAATTTTTTTTTTAAATTGAGGTTGTAGCGGGTGTGCCAGTTAGCTCAGTTGTTTAAGCACCAGCCTGGGCAAGTCCAGTCAAGCTTGAAGAACTGTAGTTCAATCCCCATCTCCACATGCCACACCACACCCACCATTAAGGCAGCTGGAGCCAGCCAAAGGGAAAAAAATTTGAAGTTGTCAAAAAGAATAAAAAAATAACCCCAACTGACAAATTTAACTCAATGGAGAACACTACATACAAAACTGGTTGAATGTACACAATTCTCAAACAGTTTAAATTAGACGAGCTGGGAGGTTGAGGCAGCCTGCAAATTCAATTTTAGCCTGAACAAGAAAGTTCTCCTATCTCAAAATAAAAAAACTAAGAAAGGGGTAGGAATGTAGCTTAGTGTGAAGGGCTTAGATTCAATCTCCAGTATCACTAAAGGTGGGAAAAATTCAGAATTGATCACAGTAAATCTCACCAAACTTTTAATAAACAATTTCATGTAGATCACATTCTCTGACACAAGATAAATTAGTAGCAAGGCAATAAAAAAAAAGGTGGGGTTGGCCGTGACTCATCCACATGGATGACACAGACAAAGGAACTACAGAATAATGTACAGGACTACAAGATAAACCCTGAGAAGACTTCAATGACCACATAGGAAATATAAAGTTCATGTGTTGATATATAAGTTTTAATCTATCTGGGTCTTAACCATCCAGCAGAAAAGTATAAAAGTATAAAAATGAAGTATACATC
>PVKA01021372.1:12886-38894 GCA_004027165.1 Ctenomys sociabilis | reverse complement strand
TTTTTTTTTTTTTTTTTTTTTTTTTTTTTTTTTTTTTTTTTTTTTTTTTTTTTTTTTTTTCATTTATAACCAGTGTTATTGCACTGTGGTCAGATAATTTGCTTGGGATATTTTCTGTTTTCTTCTATATACTTAAGCATGACCCTTATAGACTAGTATGTGGTCTATTTTAGAAAATGACCCATGTGCAGCTGAAAAAAATGTGTATTTTGCTGTGGTTGGGTAGAATACTCTGTATATGTCCACCAAGTTCATTTGTTCCAAGCTCAGGTTCAGTTATGCTACTTATTTGCTAATTTTTTGTCTGGTTGACTTATGTTTTTGAGATAAGGGGGTGTGAAGGTCTGCTGTTAAGATTGTGATCTTGGATATTAGATTTTTCATGTCTAATAAGGTTTGTCTTACATAGTTGGGTGCTCCTGTGTTTGGTGCATAGATATTTTTGAGTGTTACCTCTTCCTCTTGAATTTTTCCCCTAACCAATATATAGTGGCCTTCTTTGTGTCATTCGGTCATTCTTGGTTTGAATTTGAGACCCTGTGAGAACAAAATTGCTACCCCTGCTTTTTTCTGAGGTGCTGGGGCATGTAGTATTTTTTCCATCCTTTGACTTTAACTCTATGTATGTGTTTTTGAGTTAAGTGTGTTTTTTGTGTACAGCATATTGTTGGGGATTGTTTCCTATCCTTCTGTGCCAGTCTATTCCTCTTAATTGTTGAATTAGTCCATTTACATTGATGGTTATAATTGAAATGTGTTGATTTATGATTGTCATGTTATTTACATGCTGTTGTTTACTCCTTTTTGTCCTATGTTTAATTGTTTTTCCTGTTTAGTGGATTCCTTCCATTCTCATTCGTGCAGTTCTGGTCACTGTGGTCCCTCTCTAGAACATCTTTCAGTAGCCTGTGTAGGGATGGATTTGTCATCATGAAATTCTTTATTTGTTCTTTGTCATGGAAATATTTCACTTCATCAAACCTGAAAGAGAGTTTTGCAGGGTATAGTAGTCTGGGCTAGAATTTGTTTTCATAGAGGACTTGAAGTACTCTGCTTCATTCTCTTCTTGGTTTCATGGTTTGTGAAGAGAATTTGGCTATAATTCTGATGGGTTTTTTCTTTGAATGTGACCTGCTTCTTTCCTCTGGCAGCTCTCAGTATATTATTTTTGTGTTGGATTTCTGGGACCTTGACTATTTTATGTCTCAGTGTGTTTTTAGTTGAGTTGGAGTTATTTGGTTTTCTGTTGTCTTCAGATGCCTGAATGTTAGATTCCTCATATTTGGGAATTTTTCTGCAATTACTTCTGCCCATATTCTTTTTATATCATTTGTATTGACTCCTTCTTTCTCATTGATGCCAATTAGTCTCACATGGTTCTTCTTGGCATCATCTTGCAGGTGATGGATTATTGTTTCCTGCATCCTAGCTGTTTTTAAGAGATCCTTTCTCACCTTTTCACTAGCTTCACCAGTGTCTTCAAGATCTGAAACTGTCTTTGCTTTTACTCAAAAAGTTTTGTAGACTTGTGATTGAGATTTTAAGTTCTTCTATATCTTTTTGACTCTGCTTTGTGCGATCTATTTCTTTCCTTTACTCAGCATTCAAGAAATCTGTCATATTTCTAATCTCCCCTATTTGTAGACATTGATAAAATGTCTTCTTTAAAGGTAGCTATTAATTCTTTTACTGGAGAGGATTTTTCCAAATTGGGTTTTCTCCATATACGTCTGTGTTTATTATTTACTTCAGATGCTATGATTTCAGAGATTTCTTTTTTTATTTCAGAAATTATTTCTGCCCTGGGTTCCTCTTTGCCTTTCGACTGTTGTTTCTTCGCTTGTGATGCTTTTAGTTCATATGTTTCAGCTGAACTAGTGCTCTCTGCACTTGTTCCGGGTGGGCAATGGTTTTCCTCACATGTTTCTGCATTGGAATCTTTACTTCAGATGCTACATATTCAGAAATTTCTTCTGTTATTTCAGGCATTAATTTTGGTCTGAGTGCCTCTATACCTTTCTGCTATTGTTTCTTTGCTTCTGACACTCTTAATTTATTCATTTCAGCTGAGATAGTGTCCTCTGTACTTGTCTTGGGTGGGCCAAGGCCTGAGATTGCATTTTCCTCCCTGTCCCTGTCATTTTGTATAGCACTGACCTCTGACCTTTGGTGTAGAGCTTGGTGCAGTTATAACCTTAGCACATAGTGAGTTTCGGGTGCAGATCCAATTAGTTTGAGTTTACCCTGGTATGCCTGGCCTGGATCTAGCTCTTGTGTTCAGCTCCTTTTTTGCAGTGAACCTGTGGTGCCCCTCTGTTGTGCCCCTGGCCCAGCGAGCACCAGGGAATGCTGAAGCTCTCTCACACACTCACAGGCTGTGCTGTGCTGGATCAGGGGCTGGAAGAGTCACAGAACTTCTCACTCGCTCGGCGGGCTTTGGTGCAGGGGCTCTGGGGATTTGCAGGTGCCGCGGGGGTGCAGTAGAGAGTTTCACACAGGTGCCTGAGTCTTGGGGGCTTTCTGAAGCTTTTGTTTGTTGAGCCTCTGAGCCTTGACATTGCTTATTAGCTCAGGGTGTCCTTCACTGAAGGCCTCTCTGGATAGTGCTGTCCCTGACTGCCTGGAACCCTGTGTCACGACCCTCCCCGTACTTCTCCTCACAAGGGCCACTGTTATTCCGGGAAAACTTTCATCCTCCTACAGGGCCTGCTCGTCCTCAACATTCTGTAATATACACCATAGTTTCCTGAAACTTATCAGATGAATGTTGGCAGCCAGTTGTTAGATTAGAATAGAAAACCTATGCCGACCATGCTAGTGTGGAGGCCTCCTGGTTTATTCTCCCCAGGTCACTTGCTATCTTATTATCTTGGTGCATTGTTATAAAAATACATGCAAAGTTCATTGCCATTGGAAAATTGAGTTAAACTGAATTCAAAAGGATGACAGATGTTGACCATTTAAGGCAAATATGAATCATGGTTATAGTTAAAAAAAAAGAAAAAGAAAAATTAGAAGAGAACTTTCCATGGTTTAAATCCAGTAATTAGTAAAACTAAGACTTTTCAGTAATTCTGTAGGTAAGATGAATACCAAAATTACTCAAAATCAATGGGCCACTGTCCAACCAATTCTAGGATTTTTTTCTTCTACTTGAAACATTGAGGGACTGGGAATATAGCTCTGTGGTGTAAGTGCAAGATCCCAGGCTTGATCCCCAGTACCACATGCCATGATGGCTAGAAGCCAGGCGTGGCGGGTGCACGTCTGTAATCCCAGAACCAGGAATGCTAAAACAGCAGGATCCCTATGAGTCTGAGCTGTGTAGTAAGACCCTGTGCCAAAAAATATCACATAAAATCATAAATACATGAATAAGTAAAATCATGGAATCTTTACTTAACTTTGATACTTGTTTTTACTCTTACCACTTCGTGTTATATACGGGGCAGCACCCAGCTAATGATGCTTACTTCCTTACCATAAAACACACATTATTAAATGCACTATGCTAGGAATTTGTGCTTTGCCTTTTGAATGTTGTTTCATTCCTACTGCATCATAAAGTTAAGTGATCACTTCAGTTTTACAGATTAAAAAATATCTCCAAGCAAACAACACACACAAAAAAATCTAAAACTTAGTGCTTTAAATAAATTTATTTATTCATTTCTTTACTGTGTATTTAGTACAGAGTCCACAGAGTCTTTCCGCAAAGATTGGACTCGTAGTGATTCTCCCGTTTGCATCCTCCTAAACGCCGGGACTACGGGCACACGCCACCACGCGAGGTTTCAATCACCATCTCAGTGTGCCCCAGGGGTGGGGCCTGCACAGCACACCAAGGGTCAAACTCTGGCCACTGTGCTCTGCCTAAGCAAGCTTTTTGGTCTAAATAAATTTATTAAGATAAAATGTCAAGCCCATGACAGTATGAGGATTTCTTACTCATTTATTTTATATGTGGTACTCCCATAGAACTTAATGTTGGGCCAGCCAAACAGCTCAGTGGATTAAAGCTCCTCCAAGCAGGCACAGGGGCCAGGGGTTCAATCCCCAGCAAGTGCTGTGCTGGCCCCACTCTCGGGGCTCACTGAGATGGCAATTGAGACTGAATGTGGTGGCGTGGCCCTGTAATCCCACCTCTTGGGAGGCCATAAGCAGGCAAATCACTATGAGTCCTGTCTTGTAGTGAGAACCTGAATACTCTGTAGACCCTTCCTTAAAATACAAAAAAAAAAAAAAAAAAAAAAAAAAAGAGATTATTTATTTGTTATTCTTTTATTATACCAACTTGTACTGGCACTAAATTACTTTAGAGCCTGGAGATATAAATTGGCTTAAAGAGCTCTACAGCCAATGAGGCAACTGACAAAAAATGTACTAAATTACAAATTCTAAGTTTTGGGGTTCAGCAATAACACACATTAAAAACTTCCCAAGTGACATCAATAGAGACAAGGTTTTGCAATCTTGGGTAACAACAATAACAAAAAAATCCCTAAAAAATTTTACAGGAATTTCTTCCAGATTTATAGTACTCTAATTGTATTTCACCACTTTGTTCTTAGCCCCACCCCACAAAATTTGGATTTTTTGGATGATACAGACTACTTCTTGGAAAACCTAGGTACTCAAAGCCCCACATTTTGGCTTAAGATATTAAACAGAGACATACAACAGGGTAAGCAAGACTGCCTGTGGTGATGACCACTATGCAGTTCCAATTTCTGGTTTCAATTACTTTATCTCTCCATGTTGGTCAATCTCAGTGCTATCATTACTCCATTGTATGTAAGAATAATTACACCAGTTGCTAAAAACAAATGCTACCCATTGCTCACATACACTGCCATGGAAAATATACATATGTCCAATCCTATACTTTCTTCAAGAGCTTCATTTGTCTTTTTGCAATTGGATTGTTATTTCAAGATTGTGACTTATCACACTGGAGATTACAAGTGAAGATTGTGTTATCACACTGTCACTAGTTTATTATCAAAACCATTTTCCATTATTAAGTTTACCTACTATAGCAGCTACTTAAAGACGTATTACAAAATACATCTTTCAGATACAACTGTCTTCTGAAACAAATGCTAGAATCTTTTACTAGGTTATGGGGCAAGAGCAAATTACAAAGCATGGTAAAGAATATTCCTATACCTTGGGCATATAGGAATATTCTTCTTCTTCCAGCTACTCCTGAGGTTGAAGCAGGAAGACTACAAATTCAATCCCAGTCTGGACAACAGAGGCAGCAGAGTGTGATCCTGCCTTAAGAAAACCTATCCCTGTATGTCTTCTGTTTTGTTCTATTGGCAGCAGCACTGACAAGGAGACTCAGAGTGCTTTTTACTTTATTTGATACTTTTATGTACAATTTCTCATTGGATTGTCACAACTACAATTGTAGGAGGCCAAATTTTCCAAGAGAATAAAAGTAACTTGCTCCAGGGCAAATTGCAAGTTCGTTCTCAAACCACAATTTGATCACAGATCTCCTCTTGTTAAATTTATAGCCAGCATGTTACTTTACACTCCTGAGGCAATCACAGTGTACTTTCAGAGTGGATGTGGTATTGACTGGTATTCTTTAGAGAGACCTGGCATTTTTTTTTCTAAAATAAAAATGCAAATGAATAGTAAAAATGTAATCAATAAAAAATGGACCTTCATTTTAAATGCTTAAAATTACATAGCAAAAGTACTCAGGAAAAATCAAACTAGCTATTGTGCACTGGTGGATTTGATGTTACCTTAGGGGCAGTTCTGGCATCATGGTCTTAATAATTTTGAATGCATTAAATTGTGCTCATGGCAGTTATTATTGATAAGCATATATAGACATTGAATCATACTTCATTGGTTTCATCATTTTATCACCGATAAATGTGTAATTGCATTAATTTTTATGATTCTGTTTCCTAGGTGATATAACACTTGACTTAGAAATATCCATGCATTTCTGATATCTAGCCATACCATAATGAACCCATTTTATTGCAAATAAAGAATCATTTTCATTAATTCTAAAGTAACATATAAAAACAAATGGAAAGAGATGTATCTATCTTGGCGGATATGTTAAACATAATTGATTGTCTTTTGGTGCTTTATATGTATGCATTGTTATATATGTAAATATTTTAAAATCTTATACTCAGTGAGATAAAAACATGAATAATACTACATTTAAGAAATTATTATAGTAAAAGATGTATTAATATTAACCTTGCTCAAAATACTCCCCTTCACTTCAAATACATTCATTTCATCGTTATAGACACATTCTGAAGCTGTGTTGAAAGTCCTCTTTCGGGGGCCGGGGAAATAGCTCGGTAGAATGAGCGCTTGCCTGACAAGTGGAAGGTCCTGAGTTCAATTCCCGGTACCGCAAAAAAAAGTCCTCTTTCATGAGTGGTCTTGATGTCTTCAATTTATTAAAAAAACTTACCTTTCCTAATTATTTGGATTTTGTGGATGATGCAGAACTCCCACGATGCAAGATGCACTTAGTGACGTTCTGAGAATGCACACAGCATATTTGCAAGCCTGTCTGTTCCTTTTCTCTTTGCTAAGACCAAATACTCCAAGTTCAAAAGAGAAGAGGTTTATTTCTGCTCACAGTTGTAGAGATTTCAGTCCATAATCAGCTGGCTCCACGGGGTCACAGGGGCATCAGAGAGGAAAAAGCATGCATGGCAAGCGCGGCAAGTGAGTAGGGACAACAGCAGGCTCTTTGTCTTCCTTTGGTTCTATGTAGGATGCCTTCCCTTATGGTGGGCAGCTCCCAAACCCTGAGCAAGGCTAAGCCAATCATCGGATTGGGTAATCTCGCACCTGGAATCTCAGCACAACAGGCTTTGGATTCAGCCACCTCTGAAAAAGCTCCACCTATAGCTGCATGAAGCTTTAAGGGGACATCAAGACAGATAAGTGAATTCAAAGCAAGGCAGAGCACTTTGAGAGGGATTTATGGCAATGTATCTTTTTCTGTAATTTTTTAAAAGTTGAAATTCCACCAGCGACTGTGATCATATCTTGCATAATTCTATGTCACCATGCAGATTATAAATTGGGACATTCAGAACAAAGAAGACAGGATATATATATTTAAAGCAAATCATAGAAGAAAGTATATGTTCAAATTCTGATGCTGCTGTTTTCTAGCTATCTATTGCAAATCAATTTAATCTGAGGACTCTGGTTTTGGAACAGGCAATTGGAAATGTATATGAAAATAGAAATGTTTTTCATGTTCATGTTTATCTGTGTATTTATCTATAAATCTGTCTGTTATCTATTAGCTGCATTGCTACCTCCTGAATTCTCCATGTGGAATCTTTGAAAAATAAAAGCTTATGTGTTGCCACAAATTTTGAAGCACACTGAAATGAAGCTATTTTTGTTGAGACCCAGTTCGTATCACAGATGTCCTTTCATAGTCTATGTTTACAGACCAATCAGTATCCTCTACCTGCTGTTAGGCTCTGTCCTTCCTAAATTCTCTCTTGAGGGTATGATTTGAAGGGAACACTTTGAGCACAAATATCTCATTTCTCCTGAAATTCAATGATTGCATTATAAAAGAAACTTTAAAATGAATATAAATGTATGATAGACATCTCTCTTTTTCATTTTTCTCTGTTTACAATAGCACATCAGTGCAAATTCTAACTTTTTAAATGTGTTTAAGCAATGTAATTGTTTCAATAAATATGTTACATTTCTCTGTATTTGTAAGCTCTGCCATCAATGCTATTGTTACATACTGTTATTCAATTTTCTTGTTGAATTATTTAATTAAGTTATATATACATGTTTATTCTTCATTCTGAAAATTTTCCCACTAAATTTATTTATACCATTTAGATATACATAGCGAGCACTCTATATAAGGAATTGGCATGGGCACGTGATATATTTTATCCCCTCTTCACATCCTTGTTTAAAAAGCTCTGCTTCTATTTTACCCTTTTTCTCATTTTTGCTTTTTCCCGCCTCCTTCCTTCCTCCCATCCTCCTAGACCCTATTTCCTTTAAAAAAATTTCTTCCTATTTCACAGTATCTACTATACGTTTTGGTTTTTACTTACACTCTCAGTTCTTACACCACAGAAACGCTGTGACATGCACGTATGCTGTCTGATTTATTTCACGTAAGGGTGTGATCCGTTTAGGGCCACCCATTTAGTCTCAAGATTGTCCACCTTTTTGGCTTAGTGGTAATCCATTGTTTAAAAAACTCATCTTTTTTATCCATTCATCAGCTGTTGGTCATTTGAGTTGTTTCTATGATTCAGCTGTTACAGTGATATGCACATCAAGGGTATGCACATATCACTGTGACATGCTGCTTTTAAGTCATTTGGAAATACACCAAGAAAGAAAATAGCTGGGTCAAGTTGGACCACTAGTCCTAGTTTTTTGAGGAATATTTACACTGATTTCCACAATGGTTGCAACAGTCCACACTTCACCTTTAGTAAGAAAAGGTTCCTTTTTTCCTATATACTCACCAGCATTTGTTATTTGTCAATTTCTTGATAATAGCTATTCTTAGAGTGAGATGGGATCTCATTGTTGCTTGAATTTGGATCTCTTCAATGACCAGTGGTGTTGAACATTTTTAATATATTTATTTTCTATTTCTCCTTCACCTCAGGTACTCATTTTTGATGTTTTTCTTTAAATTTGGAGAGTATAATTTCTTTTAATTCTTTATTTGCCCTAAATGTTAGCCCTTTGTCTGAGCTAAAACTTCCTCTCACTCTGTAAATTGTCCTTTTCAATTTGATGGTGATTTTTTTTTCTGTGTGAAACGTTTTAATAAGATGAGAACCAAATTCATATTTTACAGTGTTTCTCATGTGGTCAGGGTTTTGTTCTTTGCCTACACCTACATCTTCAAGAGTTCTACCTATTTTATCTTCCATCAAATTTGGAGTTTCTGTTTTATAAATTTCAGGTTAGGTATTGTTATACTCCTCGACTTGCACTTGTTGCCTAGAATTGTTTTTGCTATTTTAGGTCTCTTGGGATTCCAAATGAACTTTAGGATTTTCTCTAAATCTTTGAAATATGCTGATGCTGTTTAGATCTTTGATCCATTCTGATTTTAGTTTAGTGTGTGGTGATAGACATAGTTCTAATTGTGGTCTTCAGCATGTGGAAAACCAGTTTTTCCAGCACCATTTAATGAAGAGCCTAGCTTTCTTCCAGTAATACACTTGGCCCCTATGTCAAAATTAAGGAGGCTGAGAGTGTTTAGATTTGTTACCACATCTAATCTTTTTCATATGGAACACCTTCTTAAGGCATTTGTTATTTTTCTACAGGAATGCTGTTGATATTGGACTATTGACCTTGTATCTGGATCATAGTTTAATTTGGTTATTAAATCTTTTGGTTATTAAGTCACTTAGTGAAGATTATGGGGTATTCTACATAGATTATCATGACATCTGCAAATAGCAATAATTTAATTTCTTTCTCTTGTCTCTTTGCTCTGGCTAATATTTTACTATCTGCACCACTCATATTAAATGTAGTTCTGAAAATATTAGCCAAAGCAAATAGACAAGAGAAAGAAATTAGGGACCTGGGGTTCAATTCCCCAGCCTGCCCTGCCAGCCCCACCTCCAGGGTACACTGAGACAAAAATTGAGATTATGCATGGCGGCACATGCCTGTAATCCCAGCTCTTGGGAGGCTGTAAACAGGCGGACCACTGTGAGTCTGACCTAGTAGTGAGACCTTGAAGCCGCTGTAGACACTTTCAAAAAAAAAAAAAAAAAAAAAAAAAAAAAAAAAAAAAAAAAAAAAAAAAAAAAAAAAAAAAAAAAAAAAAAAAAAAAAAAAAAAAAAACGGAAAGAAATTAAAGTAACAAAGATGGGAAAGGAAGTAGTTAAGTTATTGTTATTTGCATATGACATGATAATCTATATAGAACACCCCATGGATATCTTTCTTTTCATTGATATTGATATCTCTCACCTAAAAAGTGATGGGTTTATTTCTCTTCCCACATGTGTAAAGGTGCTAGGAATACAGCACACTTTTGGTGAAAAGCTTCATAATTTATTTTAAATTAAAACTTCATTTATTAATTTACCTGATCATGTCATTCCTAAATACAGAAAAAAATTGTATACACAAAATAATTGTGCCTGAATATCATCGCAGCTTTGTTCTTTGTACTGCAAATTTAAAAGCATCTCAAGTTCCTGTCAACAAGAAAATTGATAAACAAATGATCATGAATGTTTCAAAGAAATTCCTCAAAGCAAAACAAAAGAAGAAACCACAATTTGAGATGATTTTTCAGACAAGCTGAGTAAAAGAAACCTTTTGTTCTAAGTATATAACTTCACAGGCTGATTATTTAGATCCTTTATTTTCATTCTTGTTTAAAAGGTATGTTTAAGGCTGTAATTTCACCCTTGACCTCTGTAGTTCCATCCATGTCCAGAAATATTTACATGTGATAGTTTTCTATATATTCAGATCTACATCTTTTGTTAATTCTGTTTATTCCCTTTTTAATGTTTGGATTCGCAAACATGGTGAAATGTGGGAAGCCACAGCAATTGATAGAACATATGAATTTTCAAAAGCCACAGAGAAGATCATACCAGGACTTCTTATTCCAGGAGCAGCCTTAAATGAACCTAGTTTTGACGTGTGAGAATAACCCCCATGTTCATTGCTCTCCCCGATTCGTGGCCCTACTTGGGGTCTGTATTTCCCTTCTTGGCCATATTTGCATACTTAGAATTTGAATTACTGTTCTTTCTGGTAGCCAAAAATTTCCAGTCCATTTCCTTTCTTTACAAAATTTGAGACCAAATTTATTTTTGCATATTAAATAATTTGATCTTCTAGAGTTGGTGGAGTGTAATTTTGGTCTATATCTATTTTTGAAAAATTAAAAAATTCCTTGGACAAAAATTACCTTTCACAGTTTTGTTGTGAAAAAAAAGGAATGAAAAAAATATGTATGTATACACAAGAGAGTTCAGATAGATATATAGCTACTTTATCTTAGTTCTCTGAGAAAAAAAGTTTTACTAATATTGTTTAGACAAGATATAATGTCTGCATCTTGTTCTCACTAATAGTGTGACCCTGAACACCCTGTAGACCCTTTTTTTAAAAATACAAAAGTTACCTTCCAAATTATTTTTGAGATAAAACTCTTTGACTAATGTTATATAATATAGAAATGAATTTTTGTGTAAGAAGACATTTAATCATTGAAGAAATTTATAATTAGTAGAAAAGTTTATTAGAGCCTACCTAAATATTTCAAAAAAATTTAAATAGGTTAACTTCACTGGGTCATTAACCTTAAGTATTTGTGTGTGTGTGTGTGTGTGTGTGTGTGTGTGTGTGTGTGTGCTTTCTCTTGATCATTGTGGTTTTGCTGTTTTCAATGTGGCTATATGTAAATGAAACACATTTGATTTAGTGAAAAATATTTGTACATTCTGATTCTGAAATTTATGAATTGTTTGTCTTCCTTCTAAATTACCTTGTGAATCAGCCAACATTATTCGATCCACATGATTTTGTTGCACTACTTTACAAAAGCAGTGGGTGAATGAAACTTCATATTTACAACCATTTTTCAAATCTCCTTCAACTAATTATACAGATATTTTCATATACTTCCTATTTATAGGTTATCTTAAGGCTTAGTTTTGCCAACTATTTCACCAGCATGTAATGTGGATCATTATTTTCAAGTTCTCCATATTTTCTCCCCTTTGTACTCATAGTCTTGAAGCAATTCTTCATATTTTAGAGTTTTGAAGTCTAAATTTATGTTAACTGATACATTACAATACTTACAATAAATATCTGGTAATTTACAATGTTTCCAACATGTGTATAACATCTACTGTTCTAGTTAGACTGCATTTTGCATTTGTGTTACAACAACAGTGTGCACCCCAGTACCCATTTTATTCAGACAGACATAAAAACAAACAGCACAACAATGAGAAGTATTAAAATACGAACATCTGCTTGTCCCCAGCCACCTGTGGATTTGGCTTGAGATAAGGTGATCTAAGCTGAGCTTCTTTCAAGTTGAGTCTAAATATCAGGTGGAAAGGCAGGCCAAATAGCTCAGCAGATTAAAGTGCCTGTAAGCAGGTGCAGGGGCCAGGGTTTCCATCCTGCTGCCTGCCACACCTGCCCTATCCCCCAAGGGGCGCGCTGAGCTGGCGATTAAAACTGGGCATGGTGGTGCGCACCCATAATCCCAGCTCTTGGGATCTACCTGCTGTAAACAGGCAGATCACTCCGAATCCCATCTAGCAGTGAGGCCCTGAACACCCTGTAGCTCCTTCCCTAAAATAGAGGAAAAAAAGAAAAAATCAAGTGAAGTTCAGTTTTCTCCATGAGGCTTACCCTATGTTACTCTCTGGCACAAAATTTGTCTACATTTTGCCTGTGAGACTTTTGCCAGAGATTGAGATGAAGAGGGATTCTTGAGCAGGCTAACATTGTGCCATGGCGTCAGTACTGCAGGAGCAAAGGACGAAAATGAATGATTTGAAATGTTTGCAGTTTCATCAGAAAAGAAGTTCCTGACAATTTGGGCAAAAGAATAATGGTGCTTAATTTGACTATGGTATTTGAAGGGAGGCAGGAAGTGGCTTGGGTTAGATAATTAGTGGAACCAGTGATTGAATACTCATGGCTTTAGGAGAAAAAAGAAGGGGACCAGAGAAGACACACATAAGCATGTGCGCTCGTGAAGAAAATAAATGACCCAGAAGCACATTCACAGAGGCCATTTTAGCTAATTTATTTAAAAAGACACACAGATGCACTCACACACACACACACACACACACACACACACACACACACACACATATTTAAAGTACTGGTTAGGATGCAGGTAACATCAGCTGCGACTGAGCTGTATCCCTTCATGTACATATTGTGTATGGTTGCTTTCTGTCTAATGAAAGAGTAGAATAATTCTAACCAAACCTATATGGCCTACAAGCCTCACCATTAAACCAAGTGTTGGAAGGTTTACTGACTATTGGGCTAGACTGTACAGGAGACTCTCTGCAGTTTCAAATATTTTGGATTGAAATATTTTTAAAAGCTTGACTCAGTGACTTGCTCAGGAGTTTCTTATTCCTATTTTTACTAGAACTTTCCAATGACCAGCCAACAGTTCAGCTTTGCAATCTATTTGTAAATTTCACAACAAACATCACAGACATTATTTTTTGTAAAACTGAAGACATGTTGCCAGTCTCCCCGAATAAATCGGTAGCTATTTAATTTTCATGTCAATCCTGAAATGAAAATGGAAAGAGAAGGCTAAAATAGTGCAGCAAAATTTTCTGTTGAAAATGTAATTATTTAATGGCTTTCAGCTCATGACGGGTATGCAGCCTCTACGGTCTGGTCAGTGTCCACCATCACAGCATCTGAACAGGATTCAGGTCCGCAGTTTCACATCTCATCTGGCAAGGGACAAAAATCAGTCCAAAGCCACTCATTTATACATCACTTATTTTTTGACTTTGCAAACAATATGCTTAATTACTAATTGAATGTTTCAATTAGCAATTACTGCTTACTCCAAAGAACTTCAGAATTATCAGAAAGGCAACTGAAACCTTTCAGAAATCATTATGCTTTCTTTCCCCAACAAAAGCTGATGTTTAGCTACATGATGAATACAATTTTTAAAAACATCTTCATTATATTGCCAGACTGAGAATATTAAAATACAAATTGCTGTCCCTCATATGTATTTTAAAAATAATTTATGCTATTATGAAACTTCTATCTAACATGAAAGAGGATGTGGGTTCTTTTGAAAACTTTTTTGTCAAATATATTCAAAATGCTTCTTTTATGAAGACCCCATATATATTTGATTGAAATCACAAGTCATTTAAATTCAACTTTGCTGTACATGTCATGAGGAAGGCCCGGAGGATATATTAAAAAGTAATGGCTCCAAAGTTTCCAATAGAAAATTGCTTTCCAAATAGAAACTACAAGACAGAAATTTAGAAAATTAAAATGGATTTTGTGTTTATATAAAAACTTCATTATTTGACCATTTTTTTCTAATTTTACAAATAGCTTGATCAAGATGCACACACCAATCCCTTAGATTATTTCACATACCACCACTGTTTTTGCATTCAGAACTGTTTTATTGACTACAACCTTGTGAATTAGAAAGATGCTTGATTTAATTTGTTGTTTGTTTCCATTCGATAGTTGAAAATACTAAAGTTCACAAAGGTGGAAATACATGATAAAAATAGCACAAAACTAAATCAGTCAGTCAGGTTTTAAACTCCAGTCTCTTTTGATATTTGAGGCCTAAACACAATAGAGACAAAAATATTTCACCAAGCTAAATTTACCCTGATGCTGACCCTGATTTGCTGACATTTATATATTCATAATAAAGCAGTCTGAGTATTGGTTTACATCCTTTCTTAAAAAAAAAATTATTTTTGGTGTGTTCCGAGAACATTTCATAACAAATTTCAGTTGCCATTGGAAAAGAGTATGATAGAAGGTAGACAAAAGCTTAGGAGAAAATATTGGTCACCAGCAAAGAGCAGAGGTGGTGGTTGTGGCCATTGTTCTTAAATCAGATAGTTCTCCACTGTGCGTTTCATCTGTTGCCTTGCTGACGCCAAGGCCCTGGCACCAGCCGGCCCCCCGCATCTTGTGCGCTGGTTCCTGGAGTATTTAGGAAGGAGCCTCCTAAGATCGGCTGCCCGAGCCCCCTGAGAAGTGATGTGGAGGCATCAGCCTGCCACACCAGCACTTGCAGTGATTTGTAGAGATGAGGGGGTTCCAGGGCTGTGCCCAGGCAGACAGATTGGGCTTCCCCAGCAGCACAGATAGCTGCACTCACATGGCAGTTTTTGTTTGTGCTGTGTAAGTTAGCTCAGCCAGCTCCCAAAACAGCACGATGTTAACATGGTTACAAGCTCCTGCTGCTGAATAGAGTGCGTTGAGGGCCTTGTCAGTTGGAAGCAGCAGTGAAAAGAACTCTTAGCTCCTTTATGGAGATAGGCTGGCAGGAAGTAGCAAGCTAAGCAGTACAACTAGGCACATGTTAAAAATGCTTGTGCTTTCAGAAACACTGCACATTCCAGAATGCCTGCACTGCAAAGCAAATACTTATCCAAGGTACAATTTCCTCCTATGAAATTTCTTTATAGGAGCAGTTAAATTTTCAGATAGCAAAAAGTATGCTTGACATTTCGGTAGAAAAAAAAAGCACCCTTCAATATTGAGAAAAAAAAAACAAACAATTTTATGTTGTGTTGTCTCTGTTTTCCCTTAAAAATTTACCTTATAAATGCACTGTTTGTTTTTTCAATAGGAAATTACCTTTCATTGTCAATTACTTCATGAGATTGGTACGTAATAAATTTGTACTAGGTTCATTAAACCATGCTACAATAAAATCTGTTTTAATATTCCCTGATATATATATTACATATATATATTATATATATTATATATATATATATATAATAAGAAAACTGTATATACTATAGTTATATACAAGACCATTTAGCATTTTTTTTGGACATTTCTTCTGTGCCGTAGCAACTTAGTACACTAGGGATCTTGCCATGATAGATGCTCAGATTTCTTTTCGTAAATTCTTTCAATCAGATTTTACGCAACTGATTGAAGTTGTGCTAGTCAGACAGACAAAAATGGGAGTGACATCATGCAGGAGAAGGTGAAGTTAGAGTGCACTGCAGAACTTATTTGGAGAGACTAAGGTACCATGAAGAGCTGTCTGGGTGTTGGGGTGGCAACGGGTGCCTGGGATGTACATTTGGAGGTGACTACAGCAATTCTTCACTAGAATTGGATGCAAGGTCATCTAGGGATGGGAGATTTACCTATAATCCTCTAGTCCTAGAAAGTTCTGACCCTTCATTGAGACTCAGCAAGCTACTTCTATCCATTAAGATATATTTTGAAGGAGAACTATTACAGCTGAACTGGGTGCTTTTGAGAAAAGCACTGTCACTCTACTAGTCTGTCACTAATTAATCACCAAACATTTAAATACTGCCTTTGTGTTTTTGCTTTGATGATCTCATGCAACTTTTAGTAGAAATAGATGTGTTGCTTTGGATGTCAATAATTACTCTCTGTTCTTTTATCTTTACCTTGCATAGCTAGTCATGGTGTATTGAAAAGTTTGTCTTACTGCAAGATTTTAAGCGAATGATGTTTATGAAATTTCATGTCTTTCGTGGCCATTCTAGCACCTTTAATATGATGGATACCCAATGAGTATTTATATAAATACACTGATCTTCTCAAACCTTGTCATATAAATTCTCTTTTTCATTTTTTATTACCTAAAGAGAATACGAAGTCATAAAAACAAAATTAGAAATGATACAAAACGTCTATGTCTCAACAACTTGAAGGCAAATTAACATCGTGTTTATCATCATTAGAAAATGTAAACTTAGAACATAATGAATTAGAGGTGACTTGAAAGAGAAAATAGACGATCAGATGAAAAGGAAGAAGGTGGATGGCAGGGCAGAGGAAAATAGTAAAAATGCACTTGTGATCGATGGATTTTTCTTTATTTCTGGACAAAAAGGAGAAACTTTATTTCATATGTAATTGAAAATAAATATTGTCAATTAAGTCACTTCTCTAAAAATAAAGTTTTACATTTTAATAAGAATTATCCACCTGTCTGTGCCTCATCTCCCACAAGACTGTACAGCATTCTCTAGGGATGGTAAATCTCCCATCCCTAGACTGTACGACATTCCAGAAAACGTCGACATCACTCTGAAGGGATGCACAGTTATTGCGAAGGGCCCCAGACGAACCCTATGGAGGGACTTCAACCACATTGGTGTGGAACTCAGTCTCTCTGTGGAGAAAAAGAAGAGGCTCCAGGTTGACAAATGGTGGGGAAGCAGAAAGGAGCTGGCAACTGTCCGCACGATCTATAGCCATGTGCAGAACATGCTGGGCTTCCGTTACAAGGTGAGGTCTGTGTGTGCTCACTTCCCCATCAATGTTGTTATTCAGGAGAATCGGTCTCTTGTTGAAATCCAGAATTTCTTGGGTGAAAAATGTGCTTCACACATTCGCTGAGCTCATATGCAGGCAGATGTTTCTTGCTCAGCATCTCAAGCCCAGAAAGATGAGCTAATCCTTCAAGGAAATGACATTGAGCTTGTTTCAAATTCATCTGCTTTGATTCTGTCAGCCACAGCAGTCAAAAGCAAAACTATCAGGAAATTTTTGAATGGGATCTATTTTGCTGAAAATGGCATAGTCCAGCAGCCAGATGACTAAGATCTAAGAGTTATCCAGCCATGGAAACAAACTTCTGGATTGTAAGGTCAATCTGTGATATTTTAATGAGACAATAAAAAATCTTTATTGGAAAAAAAAGAAGAAAAGAAAAAAATCCAGAATCTGTTTTCTTGTTGTAAAAATGAAGTGTGGAAAATAATAAAACAAAGGATAAAGTAATAGATCAAGTTGTGAGCATAATAAAACATTATTAGTGTATTGTCTCATTTGGGCTACACTCCTGTTTTCTGGGTTGATAGAAGGTTAATAAAGTTAGTCTTGAAGCAAGAAAGAATAAATGCCTTCAACTCACATTCAGTGGTGGGGAAGGAGAAGTTAGTTAAGCAACACACGAGTGAGATACATCATTTACAGAAAATAAAATTAAAATAGTGGGCTTTTTTGGGGTAGTGCCATAATTTATTCACTTTCTCCTTTGTTTAACTTATCCAGTGAAGATTACTTCATTTTCTGTCAAGTGTCATAAGTTACGTTTTTAGGTCTGTACATCTCTACACACATCCATCTTCCCTGAGCAAAATTTAATAAGCATTCATCAAAGGTGAGAAAAAAAAATTGGGCTAGAAGGCTACTGTGTGAAAATCGCATTATTGTCTTCCAGCAGGTAAAAGCAAGGAAAGTATCACAATGTACAAGTTTCAGTATATTAAAGTGTAACATCAAATTATTTTACAGGTCAGATAGACATTAAAATCATTGTCATTAATCTTCTGCTTTCATGGGAAACTTTTCAGTAGTGTCCCTAGACAACTATTATCTAGTTTCAGCTTAAATGTACTCTGGTAGTAGGGACTCTGCCTCTTTTAATTCATTAGTCTGATTTTCTGTTTTTATGTATTTAGTATAGGGTCTGCAGGGTCTCATTCCACAGGTTGGACTCGTAGTGATCCTCCTGTTTTCAGCCTACAGCATTCTGGGATTACAGGTGTGCACCACCACACCCAATCTCAATTGCTGTCACAGCATGCCCTGGGTGTGGGGCTGGCCCTGCATGCTGGGGAGTGAATCCTGATCTCTGCATCTGCCTAGTCAGACACTTTAATAAGCTGAGCTACCTGACCAGCCCTCATTTGTCTGTTATCGAGATTATTAGTGGTCATTTCCCCTGGCAATACTGTGAGGGATATGCTACATATATACTAGACATTGTACATGCTTGTCTTTAGAATGTCCTTCACACTATGCAATAAACTAAAATTGATTTATTTTGATTATCATTATTAGGTACACGCAGAGGTGCCTCAGTTCACAAACTTAATTTGTTCTACAGTTTTGGACAAGATTTGGACAAGTTTTGGACATTTGTGTTTGGGTGGAAAAGATGACCAAATTTGTGTTTGCCATCTAATGCAGAGTTTACAAAGAAAAATAATTGCTGACCAGTTCTGCTGATGAGCCAAGTTATTTTCACATAAAAGCATTAGTGTAACGGGGTACCATTATATTCATTTAAAATTAATCAACAATGAAAGTGTCTTCAATCAGATTCCATTAAAAATGGAGATTATTTCAGGTTCCATTTCATTACATTTTTATTCATAATATCACTCTGCTGGTATATTAAGGTTTACTAATCTAAAAAGTAGAATATATTCAGATTAATATTAAAAGAAGTAAGAATATGGTATACTTCATGCTGTCATTTATAACTTTTTAATAAGCTGATCTAATTGCCAGTTGTACTCCTAAAAGAGATTGTTCCTCTATGTGTTAGTCAAAATATAATACATTTTCTGAATTTGAGTTATAAATCCTTTTTCAATGTTAATACCTTTTGTTTTTAGCACTTGTGAAAACTCTACCACTTTGAAGAAAGTTTGTATTTCGAGTGTATGGTGTGACCATTTCCCAAGGATCTGGATGATGCTGGAGGCTTTGTTCTTTTCTTGGAGTTGAAAGGTGATGCAACCTTTAAAAAGTGAAGGTTAGTAGGCAGTTGTCAGGTCGCTTGAGATGCTGCTTGGAAGAGGTCTGGTTAGTTATTGTAAGCCCTGAGTCCTTCTGAAAGTAAAGTGCTGTAAGAAAAGAAAAAAAAGAGGCCTCTTCTCCCTTCATCCTTGTGTGTCACTATGTGATGTCCAACCTTGCATGCACGCTTACCAGTCATGCTATCTGCCATCACCTGAGGGCGCCTTCACCAAAACTGAGCAGGGGGATGTTTGTGCCATGCTCTGGAATCTCCACAACTACCTCTATTCTGTGTAAGCTATGGAATGTGGTTGAAATATATGATAGACACTAAAACAAAATGTATTTGGTAAGTAAAAGACATATTGTGAATCCTCCTCCAAGTACATACTTTTCTTCAAAAAGCTTATCCCATTGTTCTTGCCACTTTCTGAAGCCACTTTGGAAGTCTTCTTTCTGGGGGGGTCTTCACCAGATGTGATAAATGATGTGATGAACGCTGATGCCAAAGGCCATG
Source organism: Ctenomys sociabilis (assembly GCA_004027165.1). NCBI lineage: Eukaryota > Metazoa > Chordata > Mammalia > Rodentia > Ctenomyidae > Ctenomys > Ctenomys sociabilis. The sequence continues at coordinate 19,077 of PVKA01021372.1, read as the reverse complement.
CAGCAGAAAGGCCAGCTATGATAAACATTAGGGCTGGTCCCTATCCACCGTAGTCACCTGATGTGGCCATTTGACTTCTGACTCTTCCCCAAAGCCGAAATGACCATGAAAGGTAAATGTTTTGAATCACTCTAAAATATAGAGGTGATCATATCTGTGCAAATAAAAATGGTTAATGTAGAGACTTTCGGCATTGCTCCAGAAAACGGAGAATGTGATAAAGTGAGCTTGAAGCAAGGGATATGAATGGCAATTTGGCTTTTTAAAAATTAATTAATTTATTTGGTACAGGGTCTACCCACATAGCCAGGACTCGTGATCTTTCTGTCTCAGCCTCCCCAGTGCTGGGATTATGGGTGTGTCAGTTTTGGTGGCTGACTCGTTATTTGACTTGTCATTCCTGGGGTTGGGGCTGGTGTGGCATGTGGTACCGGGTATCTAACTTTGGTCCTTGCACTTTCTGGGCAGGAGATTTGACCACCAAGTTTTCGCCCTGGCCTGGCAATGTGCCTTTTACTGCAGTAAATTAAAAAAAATAATCCAGCATATTTTTCGAACACACTTCATCTGAAGTTTTTGGTAGATTATTGTAAGAGCAGAAAACACTAACATGGAAGGTACATTCAGACTTCCTGTACAGTAAATTCATCTGCAGAGACTGATTTTCTAATTTAATTAGATTTTGGGCTGACCCAAATACTGACACTTTTTAATCTTTCTAAGAGTCCTAATATGTAGCCAGATTACAGAGACTATTTTAAAGAAATAACTTCAGTTCGCTCTTGCTCTTTTACTCTTAATGTATTTAGGACAGGATCTATAGGGTATCACTATATAGATTGGACTTGTACTGACTCTCCTGTTTTCAGCCTCCCAAGTGCTGGGATTACAGGCACACACCACCATGCCCAATCAGTTTCTGTTTCAGTGTGCCCTGGGGGCAGATCAGGCTTGGCAGGCCAGTGTATCGAACCCCAGAGACTACACTCTGCCTAAGCAGGCGTTTTAGTCTGCTGAGCTATCTGGCCAGCTCCATTTCTCCTAGTGAGTCTTTGTTATGTCAACAACTTTATACAGTTCAGGCTCAAAAATTAAAGTAAAATAATGTAATGCTAGAAAAATAAAATGGGAGGGAGTGAAGGGGAAGAATACTTGAAATGTGTTATGTATGTGTACCAAGGCTCTACAGTGAATGTAATTAATCATTATGTACTACAAATATGTACAATTAAAAGTGAAAAAAAAATCTGCAAAACATATAGAAAACAACTCTGGCTTTCTTTTCCATGTCATGTGTTCCAGTGTGCCCCTTTCTAAGTGTCAGTAGCATGAAGGTGATCAGAAAACAAGCAAATAAGAAAGCATAGCTTAAACATTTGAATGGATGGGTCACAACAGAACAGGTAAGAATGGCAGGAAAACACCTGCAAGATGCTCAGTGTCATCAGTCATGGTGGACATGAAATTGAAACTATTACACACAATATTTAATTTTAGAAACAATGATGAAGCTTACATCACCAATGAGAAAATGTGAAACAATTAGAACTCTCGGTGTTGCTGGAATAATTTAAAGTAGATTGTATACACTCATGTAAAGACACAGTAAATTTACAATATCTTTACATTTTTAAAAAGGTTATTGTTTATAGCAAAAGCAATTATTTTGTTGCAATGTGATATATGTGGAAGATACATGCAGGAAATACAAAGGGCAGGCTGGTATTAAATTGGAATTACATACTTGTGAATTTCATGCATTTTTTCAATGCAAACTGTGATAAGTTAAAGGTACACATTGTGATCTCCAGGACAATCAAGTTAAGAAATAATATAAGAAAGATTATCATAAAATTCATCATTTTGAAATGAGTAAAATACTGGAAAAATGTATTATTCAAAACATATTTTCTATGTCAATAACTTTATACAGTTGATGCTGGAAAATTAAAAAGAATTAATCTAATGTGGAAAAAATAAAACATGAAGGAAGTGAAGTAGAAGTATTCGTGAAATGTATTACACACACGTACATGCTTAGATAAAGACACAGATAAGAGAATATAATCCCAATTATTCAAAGCAAAATGAGCACTTCAGGTGAAAAGAGCTGATAAGACAAGACCTGCCCTTAAGACAGTCTAAAAAACAATCAAATAAAAAGTACAGACTGCTAAAAGACTGAGAAAGTATCCTGAAAAAAATTAAACAAAAGAGAAGAACCAGGTATAATTAAATCGTGTTACATTGTACTTCATGAAAAAAATTATTAACAAGATTATTAATAAATTTGTATGTGCACTGAATTTCAAAAGTCAAAAAACAAAATTAACAAATTGAAATAAACATTTAAAAATTCAAACTTTAGAAATTTCAGTGCTGCCTTCTCAAGCTTATAGGATTCATGAAAAGTCAATGAAGATACAGAGCTTTTGGACAACCTTACTATAAAACTTGATTTATTGGTATCAACTGAACATGATAGCTGGGCATGGCGGTGGACTCCTGTATTCCCAGCACTCAGAAGGCTGAGGCAGGAGGATTGTTTTGATTTTTGAGACCAGCCTGGGCTGGAAAGTAAGCTCAATGCCAGCCAAAATGCGGATTCTATTATAAAGGTCTCTGTGCAGCCCTGTGACGGTGTGTTCCTAAAACAGGCACAGTGGATGCTGGAGTTGATAATAGAAATGTACCACGTAAGAAAAATGTTCATTATTCTATTAAAGTCATTCAATGTACAGGGTGGATCTGTAGACACACAGGCTTTGAGTGCTTTTGAGCTGGGAATCCAGGAGAGAAAGTCCAAATGCACCAAGCATTGACTTTTAGAAAACACTAAATAGGGATCTCTGAGAAGTTGTCATGCTGGGATGGGACCTGATAAGATGTAGATATGGAGAAATGCAGGAAATCAGACAAAAAAGTATCACAAACCCTAAGAGCCCTTTTAGAATTGGGTCTCCCAGTCCATGCTTTTGGGTTATAGAGCCCCAAGCTAATCTAGCAGCAGTAACTTAATGATGGATATTACTAGCAATATAACTTCAATGGAAAGATAGGTTTTTTTATTTTTCTGACTTTTATAATAATAAATTTTCAAAGAATATGTTAAAATTATTAAAATTATCAGCACTAGTAGAATTAGACTGGGCATGGTGGTGCACACCTGTAATCCCAGCACTTGGGAGGCTCAAAACAGTAGAATCACTACGAGTCTTATCTGTGTAGTGAGACCCTGTATTAAATAAAAAAAATTCAAATTAATTAAATATCACATTTAAAAGAATTCTTGACTTACAGATTTAAAAAAACCAAATACAAGCGTTTCTAAAAAGGATCTTTTCAGCCTGGATGGTTTAAGTGAGCGATTTAATTAGACAAATTTGAAAGGACTTAGAATCACTGGTCTTCAGAAATAGATGAACTTCAAAATTAAAGATAAGACATTTCTCACTTCACAGTGGTTATATAGTCAATATCAGTGTATTTTACTTAAACACTATATGTCTCCGAAGCTCAGCATAAATAAAACATGTATCTATTAGACTATTTTCTCCTTGACTTATATTTTGATTTTAGTAATGCTTTAGTCACCATTCTGATTGATTTTAAACAAGCATTGACTTCTAAGTTAAGGTCACATGCTGGGAGCAGCCTCAGCATTTTACAGAGAAGAAAATAGTAGAAAAGCAACCAGGAACCCCAAAATTATGTCATAAGGGACAGGGAACTAGTTATTTGGCTTTTTCTCTTTCAGTAATTATTGTAAAATCATTAATTAGCTTAGGGCCTGTGCACAGGACATCAATTGTAGAAAATCATTCCCAAATGACTGGTCCCCTAGTGTTACAGGAGGTAGACACACCAGCTCCCATGGGCCGATGGCAGTAGTTCCTCCCACGTGGTCATGTCTTATCATCTGACAAGATGCATAGCTTTCTTGAATCAGGTTCTCTAAGGATCTAACTTCAAGTATTGAAGATTACTTACTGGTTAAAAACAAAAGGTGGAGGCAGGCTGAGGGGTATTTTGTTTCAGCCACACAAGAACCTCATGATCCTGTACACAATAAAACATACCTGTATTGTGGTTGATGTGCTTGCATTACCCAATCCAGGGCCTCTCTGCAGATCCAGGGCTGACCACTGACGTAGGTTGCTAATTAGTTGACTCTAAATAAGGACTATTCTGGGCTTTCCAAATAGGGCCACTTCATCATAGGTGTCCTTCAGTATGATAAAGGGAAGCAGACAAATCAGAGTGCTACAGTATTAAAGGATGAGCTTGGTCAACGCTGGTCACTGTACATACAGTCAATTCTGGTTTCTTCATAGTGGCCATAGAGGCCCTACACATCACCTCCATTCTGCTTTGTGGGTCTCTCCTTTAGGGCCATTCATCTACCTCCTTTGTACTAGAATCAATTACCTGACTCAGGCTGCTTATGAAGCAAGGGGAGGTTTACTCACAGATTTGGAGATTCAGTGCACAGTTAGGTGGTTACAATTGCTTGGCTTCTGGTGAGGGTGGCAGGTGTTAGTATGTCATGACAGGGCATGGAGAAGAAAATGGTCACATCTCCAACTGGAGGAATCAAAGAGACAGGCTTCTACAATCTCCTTCCAAGCCACAGTCCCAATGCTCTGAGGGCCATTTGCTAGATTCCACCACTAAAAGGTCCAAAACCCTCCTAATGCAGCCAGTGGGGGACCATGACTTCATATATGGACCTTGGAGTGTTTTCAGCACTGAAATCATAGAGCGACTCTCATCATTAAAGGAGGAGAAGAAATTAATTACCTCTTTCAAAATGCAATAGTTTTTCAGTTACACACTGCACTTCACCATTTCCTTTTGTAATACTTTACACTCATAGTAGAGCAGGTACTACAAATGTTAAATATAAGGCATCCATTAAAATGCTATTGTACAATATCATAATTCATGCTGACTCGGTAGCATATGAACACAATGAGTATCCCAGAGTTGTAAATTCTCTGTTCCTTAAAATATGTTGGCATCATTTAAGAGATGAAGAATAAATAAACAGAAATAATGGGGCTAGCATAATATAGCTGAGGTGTAGCAGCAGTGGAATTTATGTGGGGGAGAAGATGAAGAACACTGAGCAGCTCCCCTAAGTTAATCTAGATCTCTAGGCCTCAGTAAGTTCAAATCCTGACAGAAGTTTATGTTGAAGGGATGATCACAGACTTACTAAAAGCATGATTTTAAAAATCAGATAAGCAATAAGGAAAGTGGAACCAATAAAGCTTGAATTCTCTTTTTGAAAACAGCTAGAAATCTGTTCATTAAAACATCCCAAGGAAGATAATAAAGTCATTTGCACTTTTTCTATCATTTCATTTTTCAAAGCCATAGTCTACTTTCTTGTACCTTGAGGAGTACAATTTATACATGATAAAACAAAAAGTTACTTATTGTTTCTAACAGGATCCAGAACTGTTTTGAAAAAGCAAAAATGTGCTTATTTACTCTGCATTATTCTTGCAGTTTAAAAATAGTACTGTTTTTCAGACTTTTGGAAAGCTACCTATTTTAACTGGGTAACATTAATAAAACTCAATTTTGAAATAAAATTTGACAAAAATTCACCTCTTCCAGATTGATTTGGTGATGAAGGTAGCAGAGGCATACTGCACAATAAAATTAAAGCAAAGACATCTTCCCCACTGTAGTAGGCTCAAGGATAAATGTTGAAATATCCCTATTAGAGAACAAAAGCTAAGTTTATTACCACAGTTTTGGATGTGCTTACTAAATTTTAAGTATATAAATCAAACAAGCTCATTGCCATGATTTTTGTCATTTTCAAGTTTGTAATTGTTGTCCTCATTCAATTTTTAAAAAATAACGATTGCTCTATTAGAGCATAGTTTGTAGATCAAAAAAATAAAATAAAAATAAAAATAAATAAAAATCAGATGAGCCATTGTCCTTTCAGGTTTCAAAATAATAAAATAGAAGGTGAGGCCGGGCGTGGTGGCGCATGCCTGTAATCCCAGCACTCGGGAGGCTGAGGCAGGAGGATTGTTGTGAGTTCGAGACCAGCCTGAGCTACAAAGTGAGTTCGAGGCCAGCCTGAACTGCATAGTGAGACCCTGTCTCAAAAAGACAAAAAAAAAAAAAAAAAAAAAAAAAAAAAAAAAAAAAAAAAAAAAAAAAAAAAA
>PVKA01021372.1:0-12786 GCA_004027165.1 Ctenomys sociabilis | reverse complement strand
ATTTGAAATTACCAGGTATTTACATGTTCACTAATAGGACTTACTACAATGCCTTGGTATTTTATGGAGTAAAGTTAATGTGGGAATATACTTGTGTGTGTATTTGTCACTGTATATTTTGTGTATCTAAGTTTATTGAAATAAATATTGTAACTTGGCTTTCTTTCTATTCTCTTTTTTTTCTTGGGAGGGATACTTTTATACCAATGATTTCAGTGCATTTTATTTTTTTATTTTTCTATGTTTTTGTATTTTGGGGGAGGGTCTACCGGGTGTTCAGGATCTCTCTCACTACTAGATCAGACTCGTAGTGATCCACCTGTTTACAGCCTCCCAAGAGCTGGGATTGTAGGTGTGTGCCACCATGCCTACTCTCAGTTGCAGTCTCAGCATGCCCCAGGAGCAGGGCTTGCATGGCAGGCCCAGAGATTGAACCCCTGGCCCCTCACCTGCTTGCAGGCCCTTTAATCCACTGAGCTATTTGACCAGCCCTCCAATGCAGTTTAAAAGTAAAACATAATTACTAAGTTTGTCTATGAAGCTACATAACATGATTATTTCATGTACAAGAAAAGTGAATCAGGTATTTAGAGATCCAATATACTCAGCAGAAATGGTAATGAAGATATTACTTACCGCCATGTGCTGACTAGGTACTTTTAGAGAGTGCAACTCACTTGATCATTATAACTGCACAGAAAATGGTCACTATTATGCTCACTGTAAAAATAAGTGAACCTTTAATCACCTGCTCAGAAGCTGAAGAAAAATTTTACTCTAGTCTTCTTTTACTTTCAGTAGCTTGCTATATGATAGCTAGGGCAGAGCTTCTGAGATGATGAATAGAAAATTTAATGGTAATATATATATATAACCTCTATATTTAAGTATAAAATAATTATTATCTAATATAGAAAAAGATGACTTGGATTAAAAATACATTTTGCCTTTTCATATTTTGTAAATTTTTACTGACATAAAAAACATAAACTTGTACAGATTTTGCAGTACTGTGAGATATGTTGATACATATATTGTGTAATATTTTCATCAGGTAAAGTTTTCTCCCAAACATTGAGCACTTTTTTAGCTGGAAGTAGGCAAAATCCTTTTTTACAGTTGTCTAAAATTTACAGACATTATCTTAACCTAAAGGTACCCTTATAGCATGAGATTACATCAACATTTCTTACTGCCACCTAACTCTAACATCCTGCACACTGTTTAGCCGCACCCCTGAACCCTCCTTGGCCTCTGGTAACCATCGGTCCACTCTCAACTTGTAAAATGTTTTCAGACTCCCCATGAGTAAGATCATGCATGTCTCTCTGAGCCCGGCCTACTCCGCTTAACATTATCTTCTTTTCTATCCACATTATTGCAAATGTTAAACTTCCATCATTTTCATTAAAAATTGTTCATACATTCCAGTGTCTTTGTCCACATAATAATTATGGGCACTTTGGTGGGTTTTATTTCTGGGCTGTGATAAACATGAGAGCGCAGATCCTCTTGACCTAACATCATCTGTCAATCCTACTAATAGATACATGCCTAAAAATAGCTAGTTTCTATTAGAAGACTTTTTATATGAGTGAAGAATTCTTTGATCTGCTAATATAGTTTTCAAATTGTAACACTTAAGCTCCTTTGAAATTATTGGGTCGAATGATAATTGTGTTAGCCTTTTCCTTTTGTTCCAATCACATCTGTACTACGTATTAAAGGGTCCCTAAAAAATTATATTTAATCATAAATGAAGCACCTACAGAGCTTAAGTACTTAAAAATACTAGCCATCATACACATTCCTTATTTACTTATATATTATTACTATTACTGCAATAATTTATTATTAAAAATGTCCTAAATTTCTGTTTGGAAAATGCATGTAACAATAACGTATCTAGTTCTTCAAATAAATATATCCAAATCCAAATAGAGAAATGTATGAAATTTGAACTGTTTTAATCTTATGTGATATTCAACAGCTCTAAATTATTTGTAAAAGCAATATGAAAACTATGAAACTTTAATTTCCAGAAATACTTTCATAGCTTAAGCAGTCTTAAAGCAGAATTAGGATTTCTAACTATATTCAGAAGTTGTAGGATATGTTTTTAAGTATATTTATTTTTACAACTTTTTATCTGTAATTCTAGAATTACTAAAGGTACCATCACACATGCACCCAGTAACCAGGAGGCTGACACAAAGCACTTTAGCTGTTGTAGCCCCTCATGCAGAGGTAATTTGACCAATTTTTATGAAAAATTACTTTATTGTTCATCACACTTTGGTAGACTCGCAGACAGCTCATTTAGCCTTTTATTTGTTGAGTGTATGAACTTCAATTCGAACTTTCAAACCACTTCCAAGTGATTTGACAGATGCATAGGAGACTTCTGCTTTCAATTTAAAGACTATAATCAAAAAGTGGAAAATCAGATTTTTCTATTTGCAACACCATTTTTTTTTACCAAGTACCCTTAGCTGCTGTTGGGCACATTTATTGTTATTTAAAGAAGAGAGAGGTAAGACTAATTTAGCAGAGATATCTCAAGCTGTGAAGCTTAACAGAAACACAGAAAAGATTTTCTGTATCATTTCCGAAATTTTAATCAATTCAAAGGAAACGAATCAATGAAAATTGAGGTGCTCATAAATTTGTTGATTTTTACTTCAACCAGGGACATCCACGAATTCTACCAATTTTAAAAATGAATTTAATCTAAGTGATTACTGTTACTCAATTATATTAGCAAAGATTACACAGGAAAGGCTACTAACACTTCCACAAATACATCAAATAATATCACACCACTTTAGTAAAACATATTTTCATTTGATGATTATGCAGTGCTGTTAATGGATGTATCTACATAGCTATATATCTACATCAGATGCGATTGCCTCAGGTAAAATTTCAGAATCTACACATTAGTCATGCATTCACTGCAGAGAAAAGCCACATTGAAAACATTGCTTCTCCTCCATATTTCACCTTTATGAAAATACCAAGGCTCTTCCTAGATGATTATCTAGGCAGTGGACAGGTTTAGCTGTCCATATATGTGGCATAGCATTCCAAACTTTCCTGTGCTTTTAGAATTTGTTTACAAGGCTTCTGGGATAAATACAAGCTTGGTGCAAACAGATTGATTAATGAGCCTATTAAAATTTTTTGCATTATTCCACTGAATGACTCAGCAAATTATTGTGAAGTACAACATAATAATTTGAAAGTCTGAGTTTCTTTGTATTACTCAAACTGGTTCATGACCAAAAGCACATGTTAAGTTTTGAAGGCACTGTTTCTTATGCTTATGTCACTGTTAAAGTTTCAAACTTAGCATAAAGAATGGAGAAAAGCAATATATAAGAGTCTACGTGGATATGGACATGAGCCACTAACCCGGAACACAGTCTTACAAGATATTCTTAGCAGTATTCTAAGACAGGAATTCAGTTATCACCTAAGAATATGTATTTAAATTCTTACAGTGCATTAAAGACAAAATCCAAATTATAATACATCTTCTACGGGGGGAATGCCATGACAAGACTTCCACAGAGAAAGACGAAATGCAGGCGTCTAATACACAGCTCTGTTAAGAGAGCTGGCCCATGTGGATGGAAATCTAAAGCAAACAAAGCAGGAATGTGAAGTGAGGCTGGGGAGGTTGGCACTGAATCAGGTAAAGAAAATAAAATCTACATATCCTGGTGACTCAATGCATAAACTAAGAGAAAGGAAAGTTACATGTAGTTGTTAGGTTGATCGACTGTAAGAATTGCTGCTATTCCCCAAGAGATGGACATGAAGACAAACAGGAAATGAGGAGTGACGGGTCTGACTTATTACAGTCCATTGTCTTTTCCTTACACCTATTGTATAGTGAATGGACAATTTGTCTTTCTTCATATTCTAGAACTATATTATTTATATTTATAAATGAACTTATAATTTTACTAGTTGAAAGATCAACAGAAGTTAAATGCACTTATATTTTGTAGCAACAACATTGACAAATGAATTTATCTCTGTATTGCACTCCTGTGACCACTGCAGCTCCCTGGAGCCCCTACACTGAAGCCCGTCCAGGAAGTGAGACCTTCTGAGACTCTCTCAGCCCTGATCCAACAGAGCCCGGCCCAGTGAGTATGTGGGAGAACTTCTGGGCTCTCTGTGTGTCTGGCGAGAGACCCAGAGACCAAAACTCAGGCAACTGCAAGAGTGAGACTTTTTACTATGCCCTCGAGACCCCTGCAACTGCCCGAAGTGCCTGACCCCAAGCCCAATGAGGGAGTGATAATTTTAGTGACTCTTCCGGCCTCTGATCCAGCCCAGCACAGCTTGGTGAGTGTGTGGGAGAGCTTCGGTGCTCCCTGGTGCTCCCTGGGCCAGGGGCACAAGAGAGGGGCATCACAGGCTCACTTTTGTGCCAGAAGGGCTGCAACAAAAAGGAGCTGAATGCAACAGCTAGATCCAGGCCAGGCATAACTGGATAAACTTGAACTAAATAAATCCACATGTGAATCTCATTACATGCTAAGGTTTTAACTGCACAAAAGTTCTAAATCAAAGGTCATAGGTCAGTGCTATACAAAAATCATAAAGACAGGGAGCAAAATGCAATCTTAGGCCTTGAGCCCCAACCATGACAGGTGCAGAGAACACTAGCTCAGCTGAACTGAATGAAATAATAGAGGTGGAAGAAAAGAAACAACACCAGAAAGATAAAGAGGAACTGAGAGCAGAAATAATTTTTGAAATAAAAAAAGAAATCTTTGAAATCATGTAGTATCTGAAGCAAAGAATCAAATATGGACATATATGGAGGAAAACAAATTTGGAGAATACTCTGCAGTAAAATAATTAATAACAACCTCTAAAGAAGACATTGATAAAAAAAAAGAGGAGATTAGAAATATGATGGATTCCTTGAATGAGCAATATAGGAAAGAAATAGATCACACAAAGCAGAGTCAAAGAGATATAGAAGAACGTAAAATGTCAATAATGAGTCTACAAAAATGTTTGAGTGAAAGCGAAGACAGAGTTTCAGATATTGAAGATGCTGGAGGAGCTAGTGAAAAGGTGAGAAAGGATCTCATAAAACAATTAGGATGCAGGGAATAATAATCCATCACCTGCAAGATGATGCTAAGATGAACAATGTGAAATTAATAGGCGTCAGTGAGAAAGAAGGAGTCAATAGAAATGATATAAAAAGAACATGGCAGAAGTAATAGCAGAAAACTTCCCAAATGTGAGGAAACAATTTAACATTTCAGGTAACCAAAGCATATAGAATGCCAAATTACTTCAATACAACTGAAAACATACTGAGACATATAATAGTCAGGATCCCAGAAATCCAACACAAGAATAATATACGAATGCTTCTAGAGAAAAGAAGCAGAAGGAAAACCCATCAGAATTACAACTGACTTCTCTTCACAAACCATAAAGGCAAGGAGAGAATGGAGCAGAGTACTTCAAGTCCTCTATGAAAACAAATTCTAGCCCAGACTACTATACCCTACAAAACTCTCTTTCAAGTTTGATGGAGAAGTGAAATAGTTCCATGACAAAGAAAAACTAAAAAATTTCATGATGAGAAAGTCATTCCTATACAGGCTTCTAAAAGATGTTCTAGAGAGGGGTCACAATGACCAGAACTTCATGAACAAGAACAGAAGGAACTCAATAAAAGGCAAAATATTGAACGCAGGACAAAAGGAGTAACAACAGCAGGTAAATAACATGACAATCATAAGTCAATACATTTCAATTATAACCATCCATGTATATGGACTCAATTCACCAATAAAAAGAAATACACTGGAACACTGAATTAGAAAACAGAACCCAACAATATGCTGCATACAAGAAACATACTTAACTCAAAAAGGAATACATAGGCTTAAAATCAAAGGATGGAAAACAATACTACATGCTGCAGCACCTCAGAAAAAAGCAAGGGTAGTAATTCTGTTCTCAGTCTCAACTTCAAGCCAAGAAGGATCAAATGAAATAAAGGCCACTATATATTGGATAGGGAAAAAATTCAAGAGGAAGAGGTAACACCCATAAATGTCTATGCATCAAATATAGGAGCAAGAAATTACATAAAACAAATCTTAATAAAGATGTATAATCTAATATCCAAGACTACAATCTTCACAGGAGGCGTTTACATCCCCTTATCTCAAAAACATAGGTCAGCCAGACAAAAAATTAGCAAATAAGTAGCATAACTGAACTTGAGCTTGGAACAAATGAACTTGGTGGACATATACAGAGTATTCTACCCAACCACAGCAAAATACACAATTTTTTCAGCTGCACATGGGTCATTTTCTAAAATAGACCACATAATAGTCCATAGGTCATGCTTAAGTATATGCAAGAAAACAGACATTATCCCATGCATATTATCTGACCACAGTGCAATGAAACTGGAAATAAATGAAAAAAGAAACCAGAAAAACTTCCTAAACACAAGAAAATTAATCAACATCTACTCAGCAACTAATAGGTCACAGAAATTAAACAAGAAATTCAACAATATCTACAATTCAATGAAAATTCAACCATATCTCATTGGAATTTATGGGAGGCGATGAAAGCACTGAGAGGGAAAATCATAGCTATGAACTCACACATTAGAAAAACAGAATGGGAACAAATAAACACCCTACTGTTGCACCTCCAACATCTAGAAAGGGAAGAACAAACCAAACCCAGAGACTAAAGACGGGAAGAAATCATAAAGATTAGAGCAGAAATTAATTCAGTTGAGATGAAGAAAAAGTTCAAAGAATCTATAAATCGAAAAGCTGGTTCTTTGAAAGACAAAATAAAATTGATAAGTTCCTAGCTAACCTCATCAAAAAGAGGAAAGAAAAATTTCAAATACAAGCAATAAGGAATGAAAAGGGTGAAATCACCACAGACCCAGTGGAAATTCAGAAGATTATCAATAGCTACTTCGAGAATTATACACTCACAGAATAGAAGACAGAAGAAATGGACAGATTCCTTGAAAGGTAAAAATTATCAAAACTGAATCAAGAAGACGGACCAACTCTCAGTGACCCAATAACTGCCAAAGAAATACAAATGTAATAAAAAGCCTACTGACAAAGAAAAGTCCAGGTCCTAATGGATTCACAGATGAAATATACAAGAAGTTTAAAGAAGATGTAATCCCCACACTCCTCAAACTCTTCAATGAAATTGAAAAGGAAGGAGTCCTCCCAAAGTCATTTCTAGAGGCAAGAATTATACTGATTGCAAAACCAGGGAAAGACACAACTAAAAAAGTGATCTACAGGCCAGTCTCCCTCATGAACATAGATGGAAAAATCCTCAATAAAACTCTAGTAAATAGAATACAGCAATTCATCAAGAATGCCATGCACCATGACCAGGTAGGATTCATTCCAGGGATGAAAGGATGGTTCAATATTCAAAAATCTATTAATGTAATACACTGTACTAATAGAATGAAATCTAAAAACCACATGAACATCTCAACTGATGCAGTAAAAGATTCAACAAAGTCCAAAACTCATTCATGTTCAAAGTCCTATAAAAAATTGGAATAAAAGGCCTCTACCTCAATTTGATAAAAGAAATCTATGACAAACCACCAGCTAATATAATTCTAAAAGGGGAAAAACTGAATTCTTTTACTCTTCAATCTGGTAGAAGACAAGGATGTCCTCTATCACCCCTCCTATTCAATATAGTTTGGAATCATTAGCTACAGCCATTAGACAAGAGGTAGAAATAAAAGGAACAAAAATAGGTAAAGAAGATGTTAAATTATCATTATTTGCAGATGACATGATACTTTACTTGGAAGATCTAAAACACTCCACCAATCAGCTACTAGAATTGATACACAAATTCAGTAGCATAGCAGAGTACAAAGTCAATACTCAAAAGTCAATAGCATTCCTCTACACAGACAACAAACATGCTGAGAGGGAAATTAGAGAAACACTACCTTTTGCAATAACAAAGAAGAAAATGAAATACCTTGGAATTATCCTAACTAAAGAAGTCAAAGATCTTTTCATGGAAAATTACAGTACTCTAAAAAAAGAGATCTCAGAGGATTTTAGAACATGGAAAGTTATTTCATGCTCCTGGATTGGAAGAATCAACATGGTGAAGAGGCCATACTCCCAAAATTTTTGCACAGATTTAATGCAATCCCTATCAAACTGCCACCAACATACCTCCCAGACCTAGAGAAATTGTTCCTAAAATTTATTTGCAACCAGAAAAGACCTAGAATAACAAAGGCAATCCTGGGCAACAAAGACAAGGCAAGAAGCATTACAATTCGCTACTTGAAATTATACTAAAAAGCTACTGTGATAAAATCAAAATGGTATTGGCAACAAAATACACCTGAGGATCAACGGAATTAGAAGATGCAGAGGCCTTTACAAATACACTCAGCCACCTGATCTTTGATAAAGTGGCCCAACACACTTAACTGGAAGAAAGACAGCCTCTTTAAAAATTGTGTTTGAAAACCTCGTTGTCTGAATGCCGAAAACTAAAACTTGATCCAGATTTATCAACATTCACTAAGCTAAAGTCAAAATGGATTAAAGATCTAAACACTAAAACAGAAACACTCAATCTCGTGGAAGAGAAAATAGGGGGAATTCTTGAAGATATACAGGTAGGCGAATAGTGCATGGACAAACATGTATTCGCACGGGAACCACTTGAGAGACTTAACAACTGGGACCAACCCTTATTGAGAAGTTATTTTTTATTTTTTATTATTATTGAGAAGTTTTGCACGTCAAGAGAAATTATTAACAAAGTGAAAAGACAACCCACAAATTTTGAAAAAACATCCTAAATAATAAGAGCTAAACAAAGGTCTGCTCTCTAGAATTTATAATGAACTGAAATACATCAGGGCCCTCAAATTTAAAGACCCAATCCAGAAATGGGCATTTGAGATGAGTACACACTTCTCAGAGGACAAAATTAAAGAAGTGAATAAATATATGAAAAAATGCTCCACATCGCTAGCCATCCATGAAATGCAAGTTAAAAGAACACTGAGATACCATCTAACTCCAGGAAGAATGGCTATCATAAGGAAATCAACCAAAAACAAATGTTGGAGAGGTTGTGGGGAAAAGGGAACACTTCTCCACTGCTGGTGGGAATGTAGACTGGTACAGCCATTGTGGAGGTCAGTGTGGAGACTCCTCAGAAAACTAGGACTGGAAATCCCAGTCAAGCCAGCTATCCCTCTAATGGGGATTTTCCCAGAGGAACTGAAAATATCATATTGTAGTGATATATGTGTACCTATGTTTATAGCAGCACAATTTGTGTTAGCCAAATCTTGGAAACAACCAAGATGCCCATCACATGAGGAATGGTTGAAAAAGAAGTATTTTTATACAATGGAGTACTACTCATATATAAAGAATTATACACTTGAAGCATTTATATTTCATTGCATGTCACTTGAACATACATTTGTCAGTGAAATAAATCAGACCCACATGTGAAAATATTATATAGTCTCCCTAGAATAAGAAAGCAAAAGAAGAAATAGAAGTAGACAGGTGTAACAAAGACTAAAGAAATTTAGACAGATATTTAGGGTAAACTGAACTGCATATGTTGCAGGGTAATAATCAGATTCTCTTCTAGATGGTTAACAACCTAAGTTTGCAGATCAAAAATTGGAGAAATGGAAGGGCTTCAAGATCATCCAACATTTTGGCCCTATCCTTTCAAAGTCAATGAAGATGCAGGACATAGGAGAACCTGTACTGCAACATCACAAAACTCAGTTGTGCCCCAAATTTTCTGATCAAGGAGTTCATGGAGCCACAGAAGAATGTGATTCATGATCTATAGTGTGCCTAAGTAATGTCACATGGAGAGAAAACTTTCTCTCAGGCTTTCAAAGAGAGCAAATTGCTCAAGCAATGGCCATGACTCATCCACATGACTGACACTGGCAAAGGATCTACAAAGTAAGATACAAGGTTATAAGATAAACGTTGAGGGGAATTGATTGACCTCATTATATACAAAAGTCACATTTTTTGTTATATGGGTCTTGCTTTATCTCAGTCTTAACCATCCAGCAGAACAGTATAAAAATGAGGTGTATAAAACAAATCCATAATAATATGCTGAGCTGTTCATGGCTCTAGTCAACAACTTCTTCGGATAACCCACTGCTATTGTGGACTGCTGCACTGTTGGATTGTTTTGCTGAATTCAAGCACCTATAATAATTGAATGACAATAGAATACCCAGCTCTGACAAGACAATACAGAAAAGTGGGGTACAAAGGAAGGAGCATTCTGTATTTGTATATACTGTACAGCTTGGATAAATATTTAGTACTTTCATAAATTTCTATGAGAAGAAAGATTTACACTAGTGTTTTGACAGAATATCCTGTCTGCTTTTTGTACTATGGATAACACCTAGGAAGATAACAATGTAAAAAGTATTAAATATTGAAACTGTCCTATAATTCACCTTTAAAAAAAGATAGGTATAAAGCTATATTCTCTTAATTCAATGAATAGAGGCTTCTGCTCTAATAGCGTTTGTAAATAGAATATGATGTCTGCACCTTGTATAGGAAATGACCACTACAAAAACAATATGAACTTATTAATTATTGAATCTGTTCTACTAATTTGATTGGAAACTGTCTCATTGCTATTTGTTCTTCAATAAAATTATGGAAAATAAAATAAAATTAAAAGAAATGAAAGAGCAACAATATAAAAATTTATAAAGAGTATTTCTATATTAAGTTTACATGTGCTACTTGCAAATTTGAGGATAGAGGAATACTCAAACAATATTTTAAAAACTAACTTGCCTGTAAAATATTTGAGGCTATAGTTCAGTACTAAGAAAGATCTTGTGATTACCATGTTTGAACAATGTGCTGGTTTTTAAATTTTTTTGGAAACAACTTCTCACGAAATTGCCTTTACTGGCCTTAGCACTATAATCCTCCTTCCTCAAGCTCCTCAGTAGCTAGCATTAAAGGTATACTCTATCATGCTTGACAACATGGCGGTCCTTCTGATGCATTAACAGTGCTAGGCTGAACTACAGTCTCCTGTTATTCCTCTAAATACTGACTGCAGGGACTCTGCATGTGTGATTGCAATCCCTAATTAGTTAACTTTAAATTATATCATGAGGGTGAGACTAGCTGTGGTAGCATGCACCTGTACTCCCAGCGCTTAGGTCACTGAAAAGAGCAGGATCACTAGGAATGCAGTCTGTGCAGTGAAACCCGGTTCTAAATACATAAAAATAAATAAATAAATAAGAAAAACAGATTTAACAAGTTTGATGGTTTTGTCAGTATCAATGAAATAATATTTATAGGAGTACATTGATGTTACATAAGCTATACAGTCCCAATCTATATCACTACTTTTTAAAAATAATTTCATTGAGAAACAGATAGTAATGAGATAGTTTCAAAAGCAATTAGTAGGACAGTTTCAATAATAAATGCAAAGCATACTGTTGTCTTAGTGGCTATTCACTGCACAATTTGAAGACATCAAGACATGATATCCTGTCCAGAAACATTGCTAGAGCAAATCTTTTTATTCATTGAATTAAGAGAATGTAGCTGTACATCTACTCCAACTATTTTGAATGTACAGGTACAAAATGGTCATTCATTTGTATCCCCATTTTTGCTTTGTTTTGTCAGAGAAGGGTATTCTATTGTTATTTAAATCTTGTAGTTGCATGGATTCAGAAAAATATTCCAATATAGTCCAGTAGACTGTGATAGTGGTGGGTTGTCCATAGGGCTGAAAATGTCAGAAGTTCTTTCTTTTTTAATTAATTTATTTTTTCTTTTTATTTATTTAATTTATTGAAGTATGAATATCAATCAGACATTTTCAAGACACCTTAACAAGACAGATTCGATAAATTAATAAATTGCAAACTGTTTTCATAATGTTTTGGTATCACACAAAGTGCATACATGATATTATATTTACAGATATTATTTTAGCAGATGTCTCTTATCAGTAAATTAAGAGTGTAGCTGCTTACTAATCTATTTTATATACATGAATTATATCAAAAATTCAATAATTATTTTCCTAGTTGATGATTGTAGTACTAGAAGCCAACATAATATCCTGTCCAACCATTAGTGCAGATCTTGCCTCTCATAGGATTATGTAGAAGCACAGCGTTATCTATCCCAACTGTACTGTCTATAAACACACATTATGATTTTTTCTTTCTACACCCCTTCCTTTGTCTACACCTGTCACAGGTGGGCACTCCATTGTCATTCAACTAACTTAGGTGCTTGAACTCGACACCACAGTTCAACACAGTCCAGCATTCCACAACAATAGTGAGTTATTCAAAGAAGTTGTCGACCATAGCCATTTACAGCTCAGCTTAATATTATGGCCCCATGATGTATACTTCATTTTTATAATTTTCTGCTGGATAGTTAAGACCTAGATAGATCAAGACTTATATACCAACACATGAACTTTATATTTCTTATGTGGTCAGTGAAGTCCTCTCAGGGTTTATCTTGTAGTCCTGTACATTATTCTGTAGTTCCTTTGTCTGTGTCATCCATGTGGATGAGTCACGGCCAATGCTTGACCAGATTGCTCTCTGTGAGAGCCTGAGAGAAAGTTTTCTCTTCATGTGACTCTCCCCAGGCACACTATAGAACTTCAATCTCTTTCCTCTGT